>LOJH01017862.1:0-22066 GCA_001685095.1 Ellobius talpinus
GAGAGACTTTGTCGCCCCAGGTACCTGTGTATCTGAATAAAACCTCTTGCTGATTGCATCCACACGAGTGGTCTCGACTGATCCTTGGGCACGGGGTCTCTCCCGAAAGAAGACATCCCTCGGGGGTCTTTCATCACAACTATTCAGTTTTGCTGTTAGAGTTCTAAGGCACCTAGCTGTAGTTTTCCATGGTCTAAAGTGATCAGATTCCCTGGCATCAGAGCTTGAGACAAGGGCTGGGGTATTTACATGTTGAGGCTGAATGATCAAGTCTCTAAAGGGATGAGAAGAGAAGGTAAGTAAAGTCATGCTGAAGCAGGATGTGGCTACAGGTAAACAATGTCTAACTGTGGTTTGGTTTTCTAGGGGAGTTTTTGAGCGTTAGACCACATTATGGTTGTCTCCTCATTGCACCCATGAGCTTAGACATTTTTGTTCCCATGTCAGGTAATCACTGTCTGGGGTCTACAGTGGTAGATAAATCTCTGAGTCATCTTCTCTCTGAACAAGGTGGCTCAGTAGAGGGTGGCAGGTCAGAGAAGGTTCTGCCTGTGGACTCTTAGCTCCAACATCCACAGATAACCACTCAACTGATAAAGCGAGTCTTGAGTGGTCCCAGAAGTATGCCCAACATAGCATAGCTTCTGCAAACATGCATGTAATACCCTGGGAGCTTCACCTCCATGGCTGTTTTAACAACGTAGTGTGAGACCAAGAACTGCATTTCTAAGCTCCCAGGGAATGTGAGTATTGCTGATCCCAGGTCCTTACTCTGAGAACTATATATTAGAATAATAATCTTTAAATGTAGAACAGTGAATGAAGAATGTACTTCATAGGCTCATCTATTAGGTTCTTGATCCTAGATGGCAGTGACATTTCAAGAGGCTGCGGAATCTTTGGTGGAGCCATGCTTGAGGAGGTACATCACTGAGAGTGGCCTTCGAAAAGTTATAGCAGCACCACCCTTCCAGCTTGCTCTTTCTGATTTGTATTTGCAATTGAAGATTTCACTTCAAACCCTCTGCTTCCTAGACCAGCTGCCTGCTGCCATACCTCCACTTCTATCATACATGCTCAATCCGGAACCACAAGCCCCAGCAAGTTCTTCTACCAGCTGCCTTGGTTGTGGTATTTTATCACAGCAACAGACGGGGTAACTAACACAAAGAAAGGAACCTGGAGGATCCAGCATGTTATTCATCTTTGTGTTACGATCAGAAAGACGATATTGAAACACATTCACAATGGCTTTCTTTCCTCCTTTTATTCAATAAATCTACCTTGCTTATCCAACATGTATTTGTGTTATATTACAGGAACTTAGCAAAACAATCCTTAATAGTACCCAGTATAAGAACTTAATTCTCTTTTGAATTTTTATTATCCTATTTCTGACTGCTGACATCTATATTCCATTAATCACCCCCCACAACCTTCTTAAAAAGATCAGTTATAAAAAATCATGTTTTACCCAGGCCTGATTTTGATCATCCAACATGTGTGATGCAGGAGAGACATCTAAACCACCATCTATGCCCAAGGCTTACTTTGGCACCTCCATGAGGCATCTCACCTGAAACAGATGCTGGCAGTGGAAACATGAAGGGCAGCTCCCCTTGCCAGACCTCTGTGCAGTTGGAAACACAGCTGCTTATACAAGCTGGAAAACACTCTTGAAGCTGAGGAGCTGAGGGATGCAGAGCCTGCACTTTTGGTTGGGTCGTTTAGACCTGTTACCTTAAATTTGCTTTCTTCATTTGAGAGCACTTATTGGCAGCCTCCCAAATTATTAACTCCTTCAATAAGAGCAAAACAACAAATAACGATATTGCTGGCATTCTCCAACTTACAAACATAATGTGTCCTACTTTTGAAGTTTTATTTTTCCTTTTAGTCCTGTAGTAAGGCCAAGAGTGGATGTGTGTCCCAGAACATAAGCACATCCTTTCTGAACTGGAGTGGGCATTAGAAAACTATGATATGTGTGCTATTTTGCCACCTCAGTTTGAAAGGTGACCAAGCAATTTGTTCCTCACAACACAGAAACATATGCACTTAATTAACATTTTAATGGCCTAGAGTGAACTTGAATGACTTTTTTTTAATGTCAAGGTCTTTTTCTTGTATTCTAGAGTTTCCTGAAGCACTTGAGAAAATTATGAAGGTGAAGTTGATGTTTCTGGAATCCCATGTGCCTATTCCTCTACATACAGTTTCATTATGAAGTTTCAGGATGTCTGTGGTCAAGAACTGATGTGGTCACAAAATTGCAACATGACAATGGGAGCATCATGTAATTTTCAAGTTACATCATATATGGAAGTTTGGCATTTCAAGTAGCTATATTAAAAATGGAAAAAGAATTTTCATATTTTGCTTGACTCTGCATCTAAAATATAAATGAAGGCTGTTTGCATTGTTCACACTGGCATGAAAATCTGCTGTATTTAGAAGCTTTACATTCAGGCTAGTCACACTTCCAGTACCCAGGGTAGACCCATGAGGATAGAAGTGACAGGACCTCTCTAATCTATGTTGATCCATTAATTTATGAAAGAAATAGAAGCTCGAGGCCCAAAGTGACTGTCCAAGATCAGAAAGAAGAAGAATATTTAGTTACACCCATCAGCTCCTACACTACCAAATCACATCTCCCAAACCACACAGGGGTTACTTCATTAGAAATTACCCCCTAGAAGACAAATTCTAAATTACAGCCTGTGTTGGCTTCAGGGTATTGACAGGTATGGAGGCGCACAATTCGAATCCAGCACGGGCATGGCAGAACTATGTGGGGTATCTACTTTGAGATCAGGCTGAGATACACAGAGATATTCTGTCTTTCAAATAAAAGGAACAGATATGCAAAGGAAGGGTAAGGGCATAGGGCTGAGATTCTCACCTGCTTCTTCTACGCACTGACAACAGCATCAGCAGGTTACTAATCTCTCAGACCCTCTATGTCTTAGCTGTAAAATGGGAAATATAACGACTAAATATATTAATGTATATGTGTATATAGCATGTACATATGGAAATACATATAAAGTTCAGAAAGATGCCTAGAACAAAGAAATTATCAGATAAGCATGAATTATAGGTTACTGTAAATGTTCATGGCATTGCGAATATACATTATATGGATACATTATATGAATATACATTAAGTCTAAACCCATATGCCTCTGACAGTCCAGTACCACACTGGAAGGAAAGACTCCACAGTGTGCTACTATCTACTTAATATTTTTCAGAGCACTGTTTAATTTAAAAAATGTTTTGAGAAAATGAGTTCCTGATTTAATTTCATTTAACCAAAATTCTAAATATAAACCTCCCCTGTTTCCAATAATTGGGTTAATTAAGGTGTTACAATGCTGCAAAAACACCATTTTAACCCCAGTCTCTAAAAGGAATGCAAATGTATTTTCCCTTTTCTTTGCCATAGAAAGAAGACATACATAATTCACAGAAATCTAATTGGATACACAAAAATTATGACTTCCTGGATTCAACATAAACCAGAGCCATGTACTGACTCCCAATTCAATGAAAAATATGATCCACAGCCAAGAATTCCTTCAAAGTCAAGTTTATGCTTAGTAATTGTTGTTGTTGTTGCTTGTTTGTTTGTTTTTCTTTTTACCAAGCTGGGTGAACCAAGGTCAAAGTAATTTTATTTATTGGCAGAGCATAGAAAACTGTTCAGCAAAACATGTCCTACAAATAACAGCCTCTGATTATTAAAGAAGGTTACCTTTCCTTTCTTTCAAAGGGCTTTTAGTAGTTGATGTCATTTGAGGAATTTATAGTGAATTTATTGTAGAAAGATTGTGAAATGGGGTCACGACCTTATAGTTTATTTTATACCTTTTATTTTTTGGAACCACGCTGAAGAAATGTGTGATTTCATTTCAGCACATAACATTTGCCCTTAGAATTTGGAAAGTTTTTATGTGTTAAAAGTTGAATTATTTCTCAGGGAGTATATGATTTTAGATTTATACGTAGGGTCTCAGTAAGATAGAGGCCTTTTGCGTATTAGTAATGCCACTCTCTGATCTCTAAGAATCGCCTTGGCTAGTCGCATGCTCAAGAGAGAGGGTGTTCAGAATGACTTGTAGAGGCTTCAAAGTATTTTCCAGAGCATAAAACTGCCCAGTTATTCCTGTGGGTTATAATGGGGCTGCTGGTGTGCCTCCCATTCCTTATGAAAACTAGTTCTTGCCTTAAATGGCCCATGATCTCCTACATAAAAATAATAGTAATGAAGTGAGACTTTTCCTACTGCTTTACACCAGACATTTTCTTTCTTGGTGGAATCTGAACATGTTTTATCATAATACCCTTTTCCTCCTAATGGCCCACCTACCCAGCTCCTTTTACCTCCTATTCCAGTCATTCTTTGGACTATATTGACACGCACCTTAGGACTCGAAGTGACCTTTATTTTTCACGTCCAGAGGAATATTTTAGTGATAACTATTGATTGTAGTGTTTGCTGATTGTTAACATTTCAAAGTGCACCAATGACTTGCAGATTTGGAAAATCAATAACTTATTTTCTTTCCAATTCATCTGATGCAAAACAGCACAAGTCAGAAACACTTTAGCTAATAGCAGTGGAGATGAGTACACTAAGTGCATTGTCGGACTCATACCTACAGCTTGTGCCAAGGGTGAGGACTCTTTGTTTCTTATCTGACATTGTAGAAGGATGATTGCTAGAAACAGAACCAAAGGGGATGGATATCATTTCTGTAGTGGCACTAATTGTATGACTTTGACGAATCTTACTAACTTTTAAATTGTTTTTAGTTTTAGTTTTAGACACCGTCAAGCTCTACCCCATGGTCTCTCACATATACACAAGAGCTCTACAACTGTCTCAATCCCCAGAATCCTTCCGAGACTTCACTCCCTTATGTATGATACAGAACTCAGAAATCCAGAGGAAGGTCATGTTGTCTTCACATTGATTCTTTCTTTCCAATCCATTTCTCCTCCTGCCAAACTGGTAGAGCTCTCGGTCACTGAGCCCCAGGCTGACCACAGCAGGACAAGGAGCAACTCCAATCCACGATAATCTCTTGTCCATATTTGAATCTAGAACGGAGATTCACTGAGCAGAGTGAAGAGGGCTTAAACACATTAATAATCTCATGGCTTCTGACATTTTCTCTGAGGTTTCACAATACTGCTTGATGTGTTTTATATTAATTCCTTCATTTAATTTTCAACAGAACCCAATTATATATTTTAACTATGGAGTATATTTTCTCCAAAATTAGATGAAACTAGAAGAAAATTTCTTAGAAACTACTCTATGAGGCAAGAGGTCTTTGTGGTGAGACAGGGAGAGTAAGAAAACCCATAACAATCTAGTTCACTGAGACTCAGCTTTTGCAATGTGCAGTGTTAGTGGTGAATTCCTCGGGATCCTGCATAGTGAAATTATTTTCATGATCAATGTGGGTAGACTTTTGTTTGTTTTTTTTGTTTTTTGTTGTTGTTTTTTCTTTTGTTGTTGTTTTTAAGACAAGGTTTCTCTGTGTAACAGCTCTGGCTGTCCTGTAACTCACTCTGTAGGCCAGGCTAACTCACAGAAATTCCCCTGCCTCTACCTTCCTAGTGCTGGGATTAAAGGCACATGCCACTACCACTGTTGGGAATTGTTATTGTGTTTTATTGTAATGAGGATGAGTTCTGTGTTGTAAACAAGTGGAATTTCTGTTGCATTGTCCTTTTCTAGATTTTCAAGATCTGTTCAAATGGCTACTTTAATCAAGGCAGCATTCATTAAACTTTTCTTATTTTCATTTATTCAATTTAGGTCCACCATAGAGAATAAATTCTGGACCTGGATTAATTTTTAACAAAGCATTCTGTCCAATGGAGACAGACACTGGGCGAGTTTAGCTGGTGCCTCTGTATAATTTGTATTTTCTTTCCTTTGTTGTCACCTAACATAGTAGGTCACATGGCTTTGAGAACCTGTAAATAGGACACCTGAAATATGAAATTCAAGTTCTATTTTATTTTTCATACTACAGTTTATAAGATTAATTCAAGGAAGAACAAAAACTGAACTCATTTTCTTTCCATGGTGGAAAAGTAAAAGAGGCAAGGGTTGGAGGAAGTTTATTAAACACACAAGCTGAATGAGTTCTGACTATAACATAACTTTTTCCAACAGCATCTTAAATCCAAGTTATTACTAGAAGTTGTTTATCTGGTACTTTGTATTGCTTAACAGTTGCTGCTGGCAGATTTAGGATAGAGTGTAAGTCTTGCTTTGTGCTCAGATCCTTGAATAACCTGAGGTTGGATAATGGTAAAAGCAGAGTTGGTCCTGAGATGCTTCCAAAAGACACAGCCTCAGTAATATAAAACAAGGTCTGAATTTTAAAGATAGGGTCAGATTCTTAAACTTGGCCACTCATAGATGTTGAGCACCATTTCTTTTTCCTGTCAGAAAATTCTCACACCTAGGTACATCTACGTCATATCCTTTGAGGAAATGGAAGATCCATACCTTGCAATGTCAAGTCAACAAGCAGGTAATCAAACATCTGCTTTGTTTTTCTAGTGTTGGGACAACTGTAGACCCAGACATCAACTAAATTTGCCAAACTATTCAGAGCTCAAATATCCATTTATGTCTCCTTAACATCCTCCAAAGATCATGAAAGCATTCTTCCAGGGCACCAGAGAAATGCAGGGATGCTCCCATTTTTAGTACAGCTACTCAGCTCTCATATCTGACAAATAACCTGACATTGGTTTGATGGCTACTTTCTGAACACTTGCTACTCGCCTCTTCCACCTCTTGCTGCCAGGTATGCTACATTGATTCTTTGCTTTAGTGTCAGCACAGTAATAAATATGAACATGCTCAGCTTTTCATTGTTTTGGGGTGTTTATTTTTATAAGATCATTTATTTTTAGGAAGATCATTTAGAGAAAACTGACAACCTAAGATAAGAAACCCAAGCCTCACGACACATATTATCTTCCTAAAGGAAAACATATAACGAAGGTAATGATGGTAGAATGTTTAATCAGGTGACGCAGTAAAGATTTAAAAGAACAGGCTTGAACTTTTCCTTATCATTTACTCCAAATTCTTATCATAGCTTTACCTAGGGCCCAGTAAACATACTTCTGATGTTCTACTTTATCTAAATCTCCGTATCACCTTATAATAGCATTGCCAGCAACAGATGCCTCTCAAATTCGAAGTGTCTGGACCTTGCTCCTGACATCAGCCAGCCTTGCAAATCAGAATCCTTAGTCCCTGTGACTTTTCAAGTGAGCAGAGCCTGCAGTTTCTCATAGTCTACTCTCAAGAACCTGCTGACTTTCGTACTCTTGGCTCTTCGTCTTCTCTCACCTCCTTCCACTGTGCGTTTTTTGTTTCTTTTGTTGATGCTATCTAAGACTTCTTCATCTGCCTTCTCCATCTCTTTTTCACATTCTTATATCAACCTTCTCTATTCGTGACAGAGAAAAGAAAGCAAGAAAGACAGACTAGAGAAAATCCTTCTATGGTACCTAATACTGCAGCACCAGGGACAGCGCAGGAAGGTGACTGCCTGCTCACTCTAAAACTGAGCTAAACCATGTATTTATATAACCATGAGCAAATGAAGGATTAGGTTTACACCAATCATAGCACCAATTCTAGGTCCTCCTGTCACAGTCCCCACACATAACATCCCTTATATAAGGTACAACCAAAATTTCTACATTGCATTCATTGTGTCTTGACTTAGCGCTACATTGTCTGAAATGGTCATGACCAGGACAAAACATATTATAATAGCAACCATGGCTTCAGTTGAGGTGGTCCTGGAAATAAGAGTGTTTTAAAAGAGAGCATGGAGTGTCTAAACTGCGTTGTCATGAGGATGGTGGGCCTTATGGTCATAAAATGAGCTAATTGAGTATCAGGCTTTCACTCTGGGAAGCCAATCATAGGGCAGGAAGTATCCGCTGATTCATGGACCAGAACGCAAACTCCTGGTGACTCATTGAAAGAACATACATTATAAGGTTACTAGAATAAAGATTTAAAGAGCACTCAACATGCTTAATAGCATTTGGCAATGCTTAAACCCTGTCACATGTCTCTAGAGATGTTTGAATCCCTCTAGCCTATTTAACCAGGATTTTAAGCTATGGTCACATGCGTCTAATGATGACCTTCTGGTTACGCTCCATTCTCACACCAGTTTCTCTTGCTTGCCATAAGGTTCAAAAAGTAAGGGTCCATCCCTCCAACTTTCAAGACTTTGATCATGACTCTTAGCTTAGAGCAGAACTTTCACCTTGCCACATCTTGTTCAACTTTCCAAGGCTCAGTTATTTTTCATGGTGATCCAATACTCAATACATCATTTGAAAAATCCAAGTTTCAAATGTAGTTCTTCCTTGAAATACTACAAAGTTCTACTCCAAAAGGATCCCCCTCCCCACTGTGCTATGTAGAGGATTCCCCGCTTTCCCACTATAGCATAGACTTAGAGTCGTGGTTTCCACTTTAAATTTTTGTATGTCAACTTGTCTTACAGCTACATTTGAAAACACTTCAATACCAGGTATTGTTTTGCCTTTTCTTTATTGTTTTCTTCATTTCCTCTTAGAAGCAGCAGTTTGACTCATAGTGTGCATTGGTAAGTGCTTACTAATTGATGACAGAGCATATCTTATTTTTAAATCTATTAATCTTTTATGGTTATTCATGGATTTGAAACAAATGTTAAAAGGTTAAGAAAGAATAATAGAATTGCAGTGTTTTAATGAAAGTAGAGAAAGAAAAGATGCTCAGAGTAAGAGCTATTTTTCTCTCCAGATATGTATTCCAAGCACTGTTTTCGTTGATGCAGTCCAAGCAACAGGTAATTCTTCAAGCTGATTAATTCTAGATGGATCCAACCTTAATATCCTCTGAGGATGATTCAGTTCAATTTGCTGCAACATTACATTTAGGCAACAGCACCTGACACTGAACACTACAGATGCCTGTACATTCTCCCCAACTTCCCTCCCAAGTTGAAAACCATTTAAAAATAATTCAAGATAAAGTTCAGTCAGTTAGCTAGTTACAGCATTCTCTTAGTGTAGCATTAGCACTAATTAATATTTGCGAATTGCTTTGAAATCAAAAATGTTATGGAAATGCTGACTATTAATTTAGAAAAAGCACAGGCCAGGAAAGCTAAAATATAAAGGCAGTTGCACACTAATGAAATGTTTTAATATTTAAATGAACTAGCCTGAAGAAAGTCCCTGACATCCTATACTATCAACCAGGAGAGAAAGAATCTGAAGTGGAAGGATTTTAAATGGTTTAGAAGGAAATACTGAAGTGCACAGGGATAGGAATGATGTTCAACCATAACGAAAAGTTGTGACCTTCATGGAAAATCAAAATTATGCTTGAATGGGTTACATGCTGATCAATAGATAATTAGCAGTGATTCTAATCATCAGACATATATGAAGAAGAGATGGGAGAAAAGAGGAGGAAAAAGAAGGCAGAGACCTGTGGACTAAGATAAAAAGTGGTGATGAAATGAACCCATCATTCCTCTACTGCCTGTCACCTGAAAAGCAGTGACATAACAGGGAATCATCCCAATCAGAGACATTTTGGCTCCAGTTGGTCCCTCCATGCCTGTGTGACCAAGAGGCATAGCTTGTTTCCTGCTGTTTGTATTCACTAGGCCTCTAGAGACGTGTCTGCCATCCTATGCCCTCCTTACCCTACCTCTGAATCTATTAACACAGTCCCAGTGAGATATTTTCTTCAGGATTTTCTTTATCGTCTGCTCTGAGGACAGCAACATGAGGTCCTTATTTCCATATGACAATGATCTGATGGCTGGGAAATACAATCACCTTCTAGGTGAAGGATGAGCTCCAGAAGAAATGATTTCTGTGAGGAAGAAAGTATTTGAACTATGCAGTTCATTCCATGCATTAACTTTCTAGATAACTCTACTGTCATCCTGCCATAATGTAAAAGAATATCTTAATAAATTACATAGCAATTTGTGTTGTCTAAAGGCCAATTTGATGGAGGAAATCCCCCAATTGAGACTCCCTCAGATAAATTTGGGCTGTGTGACGCTGGCATATAAGTTATGTTATAATATCAGTTGAGAGAGATTTTGTGAAAAAATGTTGCTTAAAACAGACTAGATCTATTTCCTAACAAAGATACTAAAGCACTGTGCTTTCTCTTTTCTGCGCTCTAGTGAGTATAATTTTGGTAAGTGGACAAGAAGAGTTTTCCTTGTTCCTTTTAGTTTCTACATCTGAGGCTTATAAATTAAACTGGTAAGAGACAAATTTATAGAAGAAAAAAATTAAGTGTAAAAAGGCTTCAGGGAAAAACAAAAGACAAAATACCAAGAAATAGTTGACTTGGAGACTCGTATCTTATCTATCCTGTTTTAACAAAGATGCCAAGCTATAGAGAGGCGATTAGACGAAGGAAAGTGGTTTTCAGTTTCTGGGGAGTTATACACTGTGGCTAGGGGACTATGTAGGGAAACTAATGGCAGCAAGGATGTTAGAAAAGCTGTTTATGCAGGCATGGTTCTGCGTTATTTTCAGTGATGAGCAATCTGAGAGTCCTTAATTTTTTGAGACTGGGAAGGAATACTGCATTACAATGGAAATGAGCAGTCTCAGAATCTTTAATTTTGGTATTGGAGAGGAAGATACCTTTACAACGAGAATCTATGACTTCCTAGAGACAGATAAAGAGACAGAGAGCTTTTGGAACCTTCTTTTTAACAGATAATTTTGGTTTTTAGTTAAAAATTACTCATGTCATTGGAAGTGACATGGTCGGATGCCCTCATGAGTATGATAAGCATCGCATTTCAGCAGAATTTGAGTTCTGGTCAGTGATTTCAAAGTTTATTTAAGATAAAAATCAGATCAAGTAAAATTTTCCAAGACATTCACAAATGACGAAAATGCCATCTACTTTGAGCAAGACGGTATTAGAGAAATCATCTTGAAAGAAACATGGACCCTCTCATTGAAAGACTCCATTTTTTTATCATGGCACATTGATTGGGAAAAGGTCAAAATTCTTCCTCTTCTGATCTTCATGGTGATAGCAGTGTGACATGGAGACATTTTTTGTGTATTTGCCCACTCTTGATTCTGCTGTAGTAGTGTGGACTTGCTTTTGTCAAAGAAATGCAGTAGATGTGATATTGAGTTAGTAAGAGCTTGAGCCTCAGAGATTTACCCTTGCAAATCTCAGAGATTCAGGCTTTGAGATACTAACAAGTTTGAGTCACACTGTTGGAAGTTGAGGAACTACATGATAAGAAAGAAAATGCCTGCCTACAATGTTCAACTAAAACATACAGCTCCTAATCACAAATGCATGGCATCGATGGCCTAAAGAACTGCTCATCTAAGTCCATAAACCTCATCTGAACCAAGGTTTCATGATGTAGGTATCAAACAAAACATACTAGCAATACAACTTAGAAGCTAACCACAGAAATGAACTTAATATCATATAGCATAATAGAGAAGACGAAAGGGACTCAAACTGTTGGTAACATAACTTCTGATTTTTGTAACATTAAGCTTAAGATTATTTTGAGATGTCTTTAAGAGAAAATTCTAAGAAAGAATGAAACCATCATGATATAGGGGAAACCAACATTTTTTTCTTAAACTATTTTAACTCCCAACCTTTTTTTATGGGCTGCTTTGCAAGGTCACCCAAGTGTTGTTGGATTGTGCTACAAATTTCCTTGGCTTTGGATCTTGTGAAGAGTGACTATTTATGTTTCCAGGGTAGTAACTCGCATAAATATACTGACTCCAAAAGGCAATCCTACTGAGTGTCTGTATTAACTATGTAACATTGCCTGATGTGTCCAAGTTAACTATGTAAGGCAAACAGCTTTTCCATCACTGGCTGTACAGTGGACACTGTGATTTGACTGAGCCATATCTTTGTGTACTCAGGGCCCCATTTCTCTGGGGTGTCTGTAAGTAAGTCTGGAATTCTCAAAAGTCTGTGAAACTACTAAACTTAAGCAACCAGTTAGATCTTCTTTCTGGGCACCTGCCTTTTACTGAATCTGTGAGTCTTTAATGTACATAAAAGTTGCATGGTGGGCTTGCGAAAGTACAGATTTCAGTTCTCTGGGTCTAATATGTAAAGCAAACGTGTGTCTCTAGCAAGCTCTCAGGTGATGCTAGCAGTAATAGGATAAAAAGTTTGACATTAAAATCTTATGTGGTAAAACAATCCTTATTAAGAAAATCTGGAAGTAGATAATCTTTCTTAGTTAAATGGAACTGATTACAGTTAAAAAAAACTTTTCTGCTCTCATCTCTTCATAGACAAACATGTAAATCATGGCTTCTGCCTTCCGGGAAAAATAAAAGGATCAGATTTACTTTTATAGTTTCATGTGATAAATAGACAAGTAAGAGTATATTCTCAAATGTTTTATCATTTTCCTAATTGGCCTCTTGCTGGAGGTCTTTCCGTGTACAGTGATGAATCTAACACTTCCATCCACTTCACTCTGCCATATTTCATCTGGGCTTGTCCTATTTCTGACCATTTCTTCCTTGTTCTGCTTTGTGGGGCCTGTCCAAATAAAAATAACTATGTCAAAATTTTCCCAAATCTCCTTACTCTCAGTTTTGGTACTAAAGGAAATATGAGACCTACAAGCATAACTCTGTTACGCCATAACAGATTTGGGTATTTGCTTTTCTTTGGATATCTGTTATAAGTGCAGGCTGTAACTTTCTACCCCTCTCTGCATCCCATAGCATAGACCTTCAATATTCCTGGTGGGATCCATGGTCCAGAAGGTTCTCAATCACAAAAATTTACTAAATAAGAATTGAAACTTAAAAAAATACACAGGTCTTTTTTATTAAAATATGAAGAATATTATTTGTAGATATTTCAAAATGTCTAATCAGATTATAGTATGCTTTTCAAAGCCATTCTGATGCTATGATAGATACAGTAACTGGTTTCAGGTCTATTTCTAGTCACCAGCTACTTGTTTCTTCATACTTGAAGAATACAAGTAACCATAGCTATCAGGACATCTGTGACAATTAAATTAGCTGTTTGATGCCTGTCACAAAATGAACAAATTATTTCATTTGATGAAAATATACAAAACCTTGATAGATGAATGTTATACTATAGTTAATCATTAGTATATCAATTACATATTGCTATAAAAGTACAGAGCTGTAGACGTATATTTCTTTAAGCTTTAGTTATTTGCTTGGAGTGAATTGACTCTTGCTCAATTGTAAGTGTGTCTATTTAAAAACTAACAAAACAAAACAGTGAACAACATAGATGTGTGAACTCAGATGAATTTGTTTTGACCATTATCTGAAAATTAACATGGTTGTGTGTTCAACAAATATGCATACCTCCTCATTCATTCAAAAGCAGAATGCAAATATTTAAAACTTAGGTTACTGTGACCATGGAGATATTTTGAGATTGGAATTACGTTCTAAGTATTCAAACTCTACGAAGAATTTAAATAGGTTTCCTTGAAGTTACACATAGTTTTTGGTGTCCTACTAAAGTGTCTATGGAAATGTAGGTCTCATTGCAATATGAAGTTGTCATAGAGCAATATTAATTGCACAGAGAACAAAGTTTTGCATTTCCTGAAATGAACAATAAGCAAAAGTTCAGCATGGCTCTCCACTTTAATGCACAAAATTGATGCAAAATTTTTAATAACTTTTTGTTGTGCATCTTTAAGCCAATGCAAAGACTTGGGCAAAGATATTTTTGTAGTTAGAAATCAACAATAAAGAGGGAGAAATTTCTCCCTAAATGGTCCTACTTTAATGTAGTTCTCTGAAATCATCTTGGATATCAAAAAAGGAATGTTCTTGCTTTTCAAAGCCATGCTGGGAGTTCATGCAATGACTCCATCGATGAGCCCTGCCTTTCCTTTCCCAGACTAACAGGAGATAAGAGCTACAGCTCTCTTTTCCTCTGCTTCTCACAAACAGATTATTTCAAATTCAAATCAGTATAATATGACTCTCAGGGAAATTTCATCCTACATCTGAAAGGCAAGTTGTCCTTACAGATCATTTTAGATTTAAAATTTATAAATAGCCTAAAAGCAGCGGCCTGCCACCGGTTTAGCTGAACCACATGAAATTGCCAGTACTTGACCACTACTGACCCACAAAACTGGCAGTTTCAAATGATTCAGTCTAATGTTCTTCTCCCTCCATACTTCACAGAAATGTTCCATTTATTTACTGTGTTGCCGATCAGGAAAGAAGATTTTTAAATGGTCAATATTTTATTTTATTTATTTATTTTCATCAAATTATTAATCCAGTTACATTAACTACAAGTCCCTAATTTATATTTAAAAACACCTGGAAAGTAGGATCAACTTGTACTGTTCTGATTAATTCTTGGTATTTATATCAGGAGCCATAAAAAAAGGAGAACAAAAAAGCACCAAAGGGTTGTTTGTTTTGTTTTTTCTAAAATTTTCTTGTGGAAGACATTCAACAATAGAATGACTTAAGAACTATGCACACCTGCCCCCTAGACAGATGCTTTTTCCAGTGAATACTCTATATGGAATGATTACAATGGAAAGCTAGAATAAGCATCCATGACCTCAGTGCAACATACACCCTGAGATGTCTGGAGTGAGTGAATAGTGAACAGACTTACCAGCCTTTCGTTGAATAAATAAGAGGAGTATGTCACAACACACAAAAGGACATCAGCCAAAGCCTCCTTCCGTTAGTGTTTGCTGTTCAGCTCAGTGAGAGCGCTGCTTTTAATGATTACATAGAGGAATAGCAAAGTCTGAGAAGCCCTCAAAGCCATTAACGAGATTTAGTCATGTTCAGCAGAGCAATAGACATTTGTGTATTTCATTGCTTCTCAATTTCCTGAAAACTTGTAAATTACTGAGGCTTACAGGATGACGGGGTACAGAATTAACTTAGGTATATGCTAACCAAAAGTCCATATATTTACTACTGTTCTGAATAATGAAATTCTGAAAAGACGCCACCTCTTTCACATGATAAATCCTTGGCCTTCTGAGCATGTGATCCAATGCCTTAAAAATTAGAAAACACCATTAGATAAGAGGCCCACCTGTCATCCCCAACACAGACTCTGAACCTCTTACTTCTAGCTGATGACACAGCTTCACTTTGGAATGGAAATTTTCACCAGTTTTCATTGTTGTAGGAAAAAGCCACCTGCTGAGTTTTCACAATGGCCCAGTCTCCAAATGGGCAGGCAATATGGCTTGCCCTCCCTGGAAAGAACCTCAACCTGCTACTGTGGCATTTGCACCTATCTTTTTGGGTTACATGCCAGTCTAGAAAGAAATTAAAGGGCCATTTTTTATCACTGTTCATCAGTTAGAAACGTAACATATTCAAACTGAGCACAAAGCCAATGATATGCCTCATAGCATGTATTATTCTTTCTCTATTGAGCAGTAAATCTGTTTTCTCAAGTAGTAGCATATTCTTTGAAGAGAATCTAAACATGTCAGAAGGCTAAAGTGGATCTGGCCTGCCGAAAAATTACCTTACAAATTTATGAGCATTTCAGCTCTCTGAGGAGAAGATAGAAGATATTTTCTGAAACAATTATAAGGCAACAACCAACTAGAGAAAGCATGAACAGATGTGCAGCTGCTGCAAATATCCAGGAAGGAAGCTGACACATCATTTAATCCAGGTTACTCAATGTACGGTCTATAACCAACATGGCTGTAAGAACTGGTTCTTTCAGGTCTTCATATAGATTAGTATAAAAATAAAAACAGTTCAACTGAATTATTATATATATACATATATAGAGAGAATTTAGTATATTTAGACTTCAATGTTATTTGTCTTCCAAAAATATTAGTCAAAATACATTAAAAAAAACAAAACAAAACAAAAAAACCTTTAAAACTAGTTCCACCTCACACCCCTATGGATGTTCTATAGTCTGTAGCTTCTAAATCAGCTCTCAGGTGTTTTCATGATGTTTGTAAAAGTGTTTGGGACAAATAGAATTCTCATGTCACTTGACCTTCAGTCTGTGCTCTGCCATACTTCGTAGTGCAACAGACAAACGTGGAGTTAAGCTGGTAGCTTCTTCCTGTCCATCCCATTATGAAGATGACTAATAAAAATGAATCCTCCTTTCCTTTATGCTCATCTTCCTGCCACCCCACTTCTCCCCACTTACAATGAAAAGAAGAAAGGTGAGAAACTAGGATTCAGTGATTTCATTCTATAAGCATATTTTATTTCTATGCATGTATGGAGGGTTTTTTGGTTTTGCTTGTTTGGATTTTGTTCTTATTCTTCTGTGAGGGTGGAATCAGAATTGCTCTTATCACATTTATTATGGAACCAAATACAACAGAATAATCATGAGTAAGTCTGGTCAAGTAAACAAAACAATGAAAACTCTAAAACACGGATCAAAGACATTAAAGAAGAAGGAAATGATACCTAGAGAGATAAATCAGTGGTTGACATCATTGGTTCCTATTTCAGAGGACCCCTGTTTAGTTCTTATAACCACATGTTGGTACACAAACCACCTATAACTCTAATTCCAGGGGATCTGACATTATAGAACTTGGCAGGCATGTAGGCAAAACACTCATAGACATAAAATACAAATCTTTAAAACATAAAAATATATAAATGAACAGATATATTTATATTGTACATGGTTTGAAGTAGTATTGCTAAAACATCTATACTATCTAAGCAATACATAGATTCAGTAAAATATTTGTGAAAGTTCTACTGGCACTTTTCAGAGAAAAAAATGTTCTAAAATGCACTTAAACAGACCCCAAAGCAATAGCCAAGGGCAATTCTAAGAAATAAAACAAAGTTTCAAGCAACATACTCCTTCAAGTTATATTACAAAATCACAATAAAACATTTCAGTCATTTTATAATAATAGCTATATAAGCAGAATACATGCAGTCAACAAGTCAAGTTTCTAACAGAGTGCAAGCAAACAACATGGTGAACTGGTAGTATCCCCAATAAATGGTGTTGAGGATACTAGAGACATGGAAGAGTGAAATTGAAATTTGTGTCACCATGCACAAAGTCAACATAAAATAAATTAAATATTTAAATTTGAGATGAATATTATATAAGACTTTCTGTTTGGATATTATTGAAATATTGTTTTTGTTGGTGGTGGGGGTTTGTTTTAGTTCATTTTTCTTTTTCTTTTTGAGAGAGAGAGAAAACATGAAGTTGGGTGAACAGGAAGATAAGAAAGTAGGGAGAATCTAGGAGTTGAGGAAAGTGAAAGAATATGATGAAAAATATTTTGTGAAAAAGTTAAATAAAAATAAATGGAAAATAAACACAAGACATGTTCTGTGACATTGGTTTTGACAATGACTTTATGGACAGGACAACTCAATAGCAATGTAAGTGTATGAAAAATTCAATTCAATTAGCAAAGGAAGTGCTTTCCACATTTCTTTGAAAGACACATAAAAATGATGAGTAGGTACATGAAAAGGTGTTCAGCATCCATAATCAATTGAAAAAAATGAAGTCAAAACCATAGCTAGATAGCACTTCACACCTCAGAGGCCTGAATGATGAGAGAAATGAATAAAGAGATGGGGGATGGGAAGGAATGTAAACTAATATGGAAAGTATTGGTGAGGATGTGAAAAATGTAGCCCCATTCATGGTTCATAGGAGTATAAATCAATGTATCTTTTAGCAAAAATAGTATGAGGACTCCATTTTCTCCTTTTGTTTTGTTTTGATTTATGAATTATGGTCTTATGTCACCTATGCTAACATTGAGCTTGTTATATAATTGAGACTGACTTTGAACTCTTGATTATCCTGTTCTCCCCTCCCAAGTGCTGGGATTGCGGCTGTACAGTATCACACCTTGTTTCTGGGACTCTTCATAAAATTATAAATAGTTCTTTACAACAAAAATTAAAAGAAAGCTATATTAAGATGATGGATGTGTTAATTGGCTTGGCTTCATTTAAATGTTTATGTATATCAAAACATGATGGTGTAAAACTTAAATATATATATATATACAATGTTTTTTAAAAGAATTACTTTATCAGATCTTGCAAAAGATCCAACTATGTGAACAATATTTACTCTTCCAAACAGATAAGAGCAGAGACATAGCCTGTATCGAAAACAAAGCAGGTTTTGAAATTTCATAGCTTTACAGTGGCTTAGTCCAAAAGTACGAATATTAAGGATCCTTGCTGTATTACCACCGTGGGATCTTTTTCATCAACAGTGACTTTAATTATGTTCCAATTAACCTTAATTAAGTCAGTTTTTGTGTAACAGTGCATCGAGAGAGATCACTAAACAAACAGCTGGACAAACACTGTCACTGAAAACCTTTTCCAAATGAGACACTTTCTTAATTAGGAAATAAAGCCGTGAAGATGCTATATTCCCATGCATTATTTGAGAAAGTAGAGGAGGGAGATGTGGCCTCTTTTCCGGTCACATTCCTTAAATGTACGGGTTGCGGCTGGACCAAATGGTGTGGCATTGCTGCAGCTGGAGGTAGACTTCCAGTGCAGGACCACAGGAGTACCAGCCCCATCCATCATCTGTGCATTCACTCCAGGTGGGCAGTGAGATGCTATCCAATTACTGAATTCAGTTTCACTTCTCAGAGAAAGATTTAAAAAAAAGTGAAAGACATTTTACGGAAATAATGAAAGAACTTATGAATTCTCTGTTTTTATCAAGTTGAAAGTCACATACATTATAAAGTTAGCAGAGAATTTTGACAAATTTGACATTTTAAACTATATCTTTGACATTTTCATGATACTGGATCTTATACTGATAAAGACATTCCTTTCATTCATTCAAGTTATTATTTGGGTTATTCAACACATGATTTTTATGCTGGAGCTATATGCTTCTCATTATTTTGGTCTTTGCTGATGGAATTTTCTTCCTTTCCACCTATCTATATCTATCTTAAAATATTTTAATATGAAATGTATCATTCCAAAATATACAACGTATATTCATATAGTGGTTAAATATACATACGTTGTACTATAAACTCAAGAGCAGAACAATAGTTTAAACCTTCCTATGTTTCCTCCCCATCACATAAGCCTTCTTCTTCCATACCAGATAAGTGCAAAGGAATCATCTTCATTATAGTTAGAATTCTGTCACCTATGTGTGGCATAGGCTTAAACTGCACACAATTTGGATAATATTTGACATTTACACTTGTACAACTATATGTTTTAATGATTTTATTTTATGATTTTAATTTGGGCCCATTAACACTCTGTCATGGATAAGAAAGGGTCTTAAGGAACCCCATCCTCCCTGAGAATATGTCATTTTATGGTTGCTAGAGAGGAATCATTTTCTTTAGTGGCGTAGCCATTGCTAAGTTGCTTAGCTCCAATAAATGACCACCTACCCATGCTCATGGGAGCAACCTTGATTAAAGTCAATGGATCATGAAAACCTGAAACAGTAACAACACAATAAAATTTTAATATAGGAGGGGGATTTGTTCAGAAAAAAAGAAGTGTTTCAGTGTGAATAAGAAAGGAGAATGAGAGTCAGTAAGGGTGTGTATAAAAATTTCCAAAGTATACTTATGTACAAATTGGCTGAAAGACACCAACAGAAAACTACAACAAAACAGGATGCCTAGTAGTGTAGTCCAGTCTCAAAGGATATGGCCCCCAAACACTGCTGGACCTAAGGCTCAGAGAACATTGTTGAAGAGGGGAAAGAAAGATTGTAATACTAGGTAGAATTACTGATGAGGTACATTTGTCTCATTTTTAACAATTCATCCTCATATTACTCCTGTTGTTTTAGTTTTTTTTTTATTTTTTACTTGATTTTTTTATTTTATTGCTTTTAATTAAAAAGAAATCTTAGTGCTTCAATTCCCAGCCTTTTTTCTTTTTTGGCATAAGCATTTGATGCTATTACTTTCTAAGATGCTGTGTCATACAGATTTCATTGAGTAGCAGTTTCATCACTGCTTGCTGTTTACAAATTGTCAAATGCAAAGCAACCGTTCATTTCTTTTCATAGTCTACACAAATATGTGAATCTTTAGCATATCATCCCACGTTTTATACTTACAATGTTTTTTTTTTCTAGGTTCAATGAGCACCCTGAATTTGACAAACGTACTCCTCAGCTCCCAGTATCAGACTACAAAAGTATTAATCTTGTTTTGACCATCCTATGCCACTTTTCCACTATCAGAATCCTTTGATCTAAAAATCTTTGGACCTTCTCTATACACATAAGAATGATACTTATTTTATTCCTAAACTCTTAAGGGCCAAAACATAGTGTCTTCTGTGAAAAAGGGAAAAACCATCACTGTGGATAACAGCAGATTCACTTTCTTTTTGCTAAGTCTACTTAAACTATGTAAAAACTTCAAAAGCTGAACACCCTCAAATGCCTCCTAAATCCTTTATCTTTCCTTTACAATCCTGCCATGTGCGGGTATTCATTATATGGAACTTGCAATCAAATTTCTGCTGTTCAAGCAGAAAATTGTCTTTCATCAGTTTTAAATACTTTACATATTTCCTAATCCTTTCCGCATAGGTTAGAGTGAGCAGACACATAGGAGGCTGTAATAATTTCTCTTGATACATGAGCTTAGGCAAATCATAAAATGTTATTGTACACCATAAAAAGGGAAATTATTGCTAAGATGCATGGTTTGCAGAACTCCGTGTCCTATTTCTGAGGAGAATCTAGAACTATACTTGGAAACTATTGCTGCTAGAACTTGAAAGTGACTTTAAATCCTGTTGGTGAACTTGTGAGAGAGAACTTATTGGGTCAGGTTCACTCATCCTTTTATAAATTATAGTGATACCATAAAGACAAAAAATATTAAGGAATGTGTTGGAGACCAGTTGCTCTACTTGGGCTGAGGCATTCCTGTTAGAGAGAGAGAGCAACTCACCCATAAAGAGTGCACAAGTCCTGACTCAGAAGCCTGCAATTTTCTGCCAAAATGTGGAGAGAAAGAAAACCAAGATTAAGTTAATTGAAGAGAATATAATGCAATTCTAGAGCCACAATGGAACAGTCAAAACATGAATAATCAGGATTTCTATAAAATAAGTGAGAGAAAGGAAAATCAGCAAGTCATAAGCAGTTGATATGGAATCAGACTAAGTATGAGATCAGTCAAAAACAAATGCTTTACTTTGCAAATGAGATGAGATAAAAAGAATTCAACACATAAAATAAGTATCTTAAATGTAAAGGAAAAGGAGACTACCAAGCTCTCCAGAGGCATAGCACTAAAATCTAAAGTTACGTGAAAGCAAAAAACAAATAGTCTGGCAATTGATTGCTTAGATGAAATTTCCATATCAGAACCACCCTGAGAAACATGAAAAGATCTTGATTAGAAATTTTGAGGCTACCAACTCAGAACAATCTGTACTCTCTTTCATGTGTATAAACCACTGTGAAAAAGATTCTGGCAATCCTGAGAATGCTGTTTTCAGTGTGGAAAGCTCCTACCCTCTTCTTACATAATTCACATTGTTCAGGGCTCTTCAGAAGCAGAACAAGGGCAATTCTTTCTTGGACTTATCATGCTGCCATGTTACTGTCTCATTTATAGAAATAAACTAATTTTCTCTCATTGAAAATTTCAGAGTTTGTATTACTCCTAGTCATCTTAACCAGCCTAGCCTACAGGTGAAATCTGGATCTTCTGATAGTGAGAGACCATGTCTCAAAACAGGTACCTGTACCCATACCTTCATGTGCATGCCTCACACGAATGTCCATCTCTCTCTCACACACACACATACACACACATACATGCACACACAACATATACCATATACTGATATCAACTGAGATTTGATTATCAACTTCATGTTAGTATCAAAATTAAGAAGGTACTCTGATGGAGGAGGGTCATCTGTCTATGTGTTACTTTCATTGGTTTAATAA
>LOJH01017865.1:0-22062 GCA_001685095.1 Ellobius talpinus
AATAAGTAGCCTGACCTAATGGGCCAATCAGTTTTATAACGTATGGAGATCTCTCTGTGACTTTCTTTGGGGCTTGCCGGCTGTGGGGAACTGGGCGGGACAGAAACCCCAACAAGCCAGCCCTCATGTTACATCTGCCAGGTCTACAGTGCGAGTTCCAGGACAGCCAAGGCTACACACAGAAATCCTGTCTTGAAAACCTGGAAACAAACAAACAAGCAAACCTCATTCATGTAACAAATGTAGTCCCCTTTAATGTAGAAATGTTGACATCAGTAATTTAACTATGTTAGCATTCAATCTGAGAAACCGATGTGACTTAAGAGAGGGACTATTAATAGTTGTCTTAGGATGAGTGACATTTAAACTAGGACCATTTTAGGAAGCTTCAAAGTGTAATCTTGTGTTTTGACAATGAAAAGATGAAGCCTTGAAACTTATTGTCACCCCTTATGACACATACCCATGAAGTCTTTCCTCAATAATAAGTCAAGTAGCAATTCTGTAGGTTTCCCTTGCAACCCTACTTGAAATGACAGCAGCCCTGTATGTCCCTGCACATCTTCCAATATATTGTATACCTTATTTACCTTTTATTCTGCCTCTCAACAATAACATGGATGTTTGTATATCTGTCTTACTACTGTAGTCTAATATATACTAATGTATAATAGTATCTAGCTCACAGTCACTGCTTATTGCTTTTTTCTCATCCATTATGGAACATTGAAAGTGGATTGGGAAAAGTGCTAAAAGCTAAACACTAATTTTCCTCTGCTTAATGAATGGGTTGAAATTATTCTTAGAGGTGCTATAAAAGAAAGACTGTGCTGCTGTATGGTAGATTGATACTTTTTGGTATCACGAATAAATTTTAGGTATAATTAATTAAAAATTGATATCATTTCATGATATTTTCATAATTATCTTCTTATACACTTTAATAACCGTCTTAAATGTCAATTTATATTGCATGCCATAATAGATGGATTATTGATAAAAATCAAGTATCTAGTGAGTTAATAAGAAATTTTAAATTTTATCTTGAGTACTGAAAAGAATAGCTCTAAACATTAGTAGTGGAGTAGAGATGCCCAGAAAAAATAAAACAATATATTACTTTAAAATATTTAGCAAAGACTCCCAATAAAATAGCTTAAAGGAATTCAATTTTTATAAACTTTACAAAATTATGAATTTTCCACTTGTCGTTCTCCACAAGAACAACCTAAAGCTTGGAAAATCTAGGCCCTTGTTTTGGCTGAGGTAGATCTGGGACCCTGCACAGCAAGACACTTTATATGTTTCTGCCTCAGCTTTATGGTTTATGAGCTCAAGTATTCTCCAAGGTCCTTGTATGAGATTCCTGTATCTGAAATATCAAAAGACCAAAAATGAAATCAGGGAAAGCAATGTTTAATGTTTTACAGCCCCAAAGACTGAGCACAGCTTTCTGAAGTCAAGGTCTTGGCAGGGCCACCTTTCTTCTGATAGCTCTGAGGAGGTTCTGTTGTCAGGGTTTTCTGTCCTGCCCAGTTCCCACAGTCATTAGGTCCCATAGGTCTCAAAGAAATCACACAGATGTCTACATTAGTTATAAACTTATTGGCCCATTATTATTGGTCCAGGCTTCTTATTAACTCTTACAACTTATATTAGCCCATTATTCTCGTCTATGTTAGCCATATGGCTCGGTACATTTTTTCAATGGGGCATTCACATCTTGCTTCTTCTGTGGCGGGTTCACAACTGCAGAGGAATGCGCTTTCCTCTTCCCAGAATTCTCCTGTTCTCCTTGACCCTCCTCTACTTCCTGTCTGGTTGCTCCACCTATACTTCCTGCCTGGCTATTGGTCACTCAGCGTTTATTTAAGATATAATTGACAAGATACAAACCAATGTCCTACAGCAAGGTTCACTCCTCATCTCAGGTTCTCTGCATGTCTGTGATCCTTGCTGCTCCTTCAGGTCCCTCACTGTAGCCATCGCTCCATCTCCTCGCTGTGACTTCCCTCGGTGCAGTCTGTCTTTCTCTGTGGCCAATCCTATTGAATTGTTTGCCCACTGTAATAACCCCACTTTAACCTCTGTGAAGACAGGATTCCCACATAAAATCACTTTCTGAAAACTGAAATTTAGGGTTCTGCATAGCCACAAGTCTAACAATATCAAGTAAAATTAATGATGTTTTTACAAACTGCATATTGATTTGTAATAACCCCGAGTTAGTCCTTTCAAATGTTTTTCCCCCCAGCCTTCCCCCATAGTCTAAATGCAAAAGCCTATGATTTCTTTATGGGAGAGGGAATCATTTTTGTGATTCATATGACATTGTTAACATTGTTATTTAGTGGTTTACAAAGTAATACTTAGGCAAACATTGAAAAGAAATAATATTTGAGCATTAAAGATATATTTCACTATTAATACTGAACTGGGCAGCTTAGACTGAACAATAAGATATCATAAAATTTGAGCAGCTCTTAGGTCAGCTATTTACTCTCTGTAACTACGAAAGAATAAGATGGAGTGAAGAAAGTTTTTGCTCTGTCACATTCAGGCAGTGGCCACAGAAGTTCACCAGGATAGGTTATTGGAAGGTTATTAGAAGACTGGAAAGCCAGTAGAAGCCAAAACTAATGCCCATAATGCATCACCATGAATTCAATTTGGATGGTTTTGAGTATATTTAAGGTAAATTTCATGGCAAATTTTCTGTGCTATTACTAAAAAATTCAATGTTAGTTACATCCAAAGCTCCTTACTCTGATAAATTTTATTATCTTTCCTAGCTTCATGAAAAACTATTATTTATTTATTTAGAAATTATAAAATCAATATTTCTTCCAAATACAGTTGCTTTTTGCACAGTTATATGTAACTTTCATAAGTTTGTAGTGTTGAATGTTTTAACATGGCTTTACCAATTACATTGTAAATAAACTGAAAGGTACATATTCATGCAAATATGAATATATCTCAATCTCAGTATTTTGGAATAATACACTGCATAATAAGACAATTATTTCCATATACTCAAGAAACTTCTATTAAAAATATAAATTAGGATTTCATTTGATGACTATTTGTATGACTGCTTGGCTACACATTTTTATGAAAAGATAATTTTTTCATTAAAAAAATACTCTTTAAAGGAGACTATTATTCCTCATAATTAGGAGAAAAGCAGATTTGTTGTGATTTTTTCTTATAAAACATTAATAGCACCTAACTAATTATATTGGAATAAAGTATAATTAGTTTCTTGTAGAAACTAAGTATTCTGAAATACTTACTTGCATGCTTTGGTAAGAGCTATTCATTAATAACGTTTGCATCGAGTCACCAGCTTTCCTGTGTTTATTTAAATATACCTGTCAGAATCCAAGGTGAACAGAACACTGTGGCATAGAGCACTGCATAATAAACATCCCAATGTTTTTTTCTAATCTATTTTGACTATTCAATATCTAGCAAAATATTGTGCATATTGCAAGTATTCTTATGTTCTTGCTGCTTCAAAATCATTCTTCTGTTTATAAACATAAGCAGTAAAATTTAAAATGTGTTAATAATCTATATGCTAGGTTTGAGAAACTAGTACATAACTATTTATTATGAGTGTGTGTAGCTATGTATGGTGTATGCATTGTGTGCAAATATGTTTGTGTGGTGGCAAAAGGTAATACTACTTGTCTTCTAATGCTCTGCACCATATTCTGAGACAGGATCTGTTGATGAGTCAGCACCTCACTGCTTTGGCTAGACTGACTGGCCAGCAGAACCCTCACACCCTAACACTAGGGTTCCAAATGTGCATTGTGCCTCTATTCTATTGGAGCCTAGTATCTAAACTCAGTTCTTACATAGAAGGTGTTTTATGGACTGAACCATCTCCTCAGCCCTATGTAAAATACATTATATATGGAAATATTATTGATAAATTTCAAAGTATATAGTCACACAAATACATTAAAATAAACAATACATATTTATTTATCTTTATAAATATATACCATTACTGTCACACAAATGTTGTTCCATCATAAAAATTACTAAATCCCATCCCAGGTGGCGTACTAATCCCCGTACTTGGGAGGTAGGAGCAGGTGGATCTTTATGAATTCATGGTCAGTCTGTGCTACAGAGCAAGTTCTAGGACAGACTCCAAAGCTACACAGAGAAACCCTGTCTTAAAAGAAGAAGAAAAAAGTAAGAAAAATAAAGTATTATTTAACATCTTTTTAGGGCTGGTGTTTTCAAACTTCACTATAAAAGATGTTGCCTAGCAAAAAGGTAAATACAGCTCTGAAGACACAATGATAAAGTATTGGAAATTGGCCCAGAATATTTATTTTGCTCGTGAAAGATTGAGCTATATGCTTTCAAAGTTTAATAAATGTGGGAGTCTGGAAAGGAGGGCAGCTGCCTGAAATCAGAGCAAAAACAAGTCAAAAAATGTTTAGTTTGACATGTGTTGTTTTTTGTTCTGTTTTGTATTTTTCCTTTCTCTGTTTTTCCTTATAATACTTTTGAGCATTTTTCCACTTGTTCCTAACACCCTTTCCCGGAATATCAGAGAGAGATCCCATGCACATAGATTTTCTGTAGGCAAAAATATACCAGAGAAGAAAAGCAAGATTGACCCATTTTCTTTTCACATGCTTCTTACATAGAACAGAGCTAGAATTTCATGTCAACCATGGCTAACAAATATAGTTCATGCTTGTAGCAGCTCCTGTGTGATTAGGTGCACATGTTCAAAAAGAGGCCATAATACCTGCTTCTCTATACATATATTTTGTTTGATAGAAAATGGAAATGATCGATTAGAAAAATGCATTTCAAAGTTAGTATTGGAAGGTGTCAAGCAGTCTTTGGAGCACAGCACAGATTGTGTGGGTGTGTGAATCACAGTATTTGCTCTTAAGGTGTTTACTGTGCAGTTGCAAAGGTACAATGTGCATCACTGTGATCTGCTGATGAACGCAATATGATAGCATGGGAGGCCACATAAAAGAAGATTTAATATGGGCTACAATTTTTCAAGTTTTATGAAAGATGTAGAGCTTGCATTGAAATAGAAGAGGATTAATAGTCACATACTCTAAAAAAGCAATATGCTATTAATCTTGGTGCCCACAAAAAAGCATGGAAGTTTAAAGCAAATTGACCTTGTGCCTGTAAAATATGCATAACTGAAAGCATCACCTCCCTCTTAGCTGCTAGTCGAATATTTGAGGGAAAGCTACATCCTCTAATTGGTTGTAGTAGTTGGTTTAATAGTTGTAGTAGCAATTGCTGTAAGTAGCAAAAACATTCAAATGTTTTATATTTAACATTAAAATTCACTGCACTGATTTTTTAAGTAAAGAAAACAAGCCTCAATAATGTCGAATAGCTAAGATAACGGAGTTTTCAGTATTATATCTGAAAGTTCCCAACTAAAATATGATTGGCCCTAATTGTATTTTAAAATGGTTGGATTGTCTGCTTTCTGTTTTTCCTCAGACTATTCCAGCCAGATTCTCACATGTATACAGGTAGGCAAAGCCACAAGACATCTTTTTCATCATCTCAGGTGCTTGCTGGAGTGTCTGTTTTCTATATTTGCAGTGCTGAGCATTGAATCAGGACCTGATGCATACCATTTAAATCTTGATTCACATCCACAGCCTGTTTCTTAGACCTGTTCTACTTTGATTATTGAATCATTGGTTGATTATAAAAAAAAACTGGCCGTTTCTGTGTCCCAGATGTTTTTTTCGTTCTCTGGAAGGTGACACGTAACAATGGAACATCCCTTACACAGATCCAGTGTCAGTGAGACTGGGAGATGAGCTTGAGTATCTCTGAGGTTTACATCACTACTTGCTCAGGATAATTACTTTGAAATATTGTGCCAGGGTACTGATTTCAGTTCTTTTTGAATTTATTTTTGTTTTAGACGTACATAAACCATTTGGTGGCTATCACTGTCTTTTTTGTTGTTGTTGTTGAATTGTTTTGTTTTGTTTGGATAAATATTCCTAATATATCAAAAATACATAAATCTAAAGGATCTTTGTAAGTTACATCAAATCTAAAGGATCTTTGTAAGTTACATAAGGACTACCAAAAATTATGAAAGTAAAATAAATACAGAACCATAGCTGATCAAAGAAAGACAATAATGTACCTGTTTTTCTTATTCATTTCCCAAACGAGACTTGATAATTTCATTTGAGGTTTGCAGTGACTTGAAACACGTTTCCATCTTTGACAAACGAAAGAAGGGCTTTAAAGTTTTCATGTGTAAAACTCAGCTGGAAGAGTATTTTCATTTAAAGAGGCGGTGAGTACCCCCTTCTCCATTTGACGATTCAATGTAGAGAGATCTGGGGATGTGGTTGAACTTGCTCCTCTTGTCCATAAAATCTACAGCCTTTATTTTCTTGCCTTAAAACAGTGTGGCTGATGAGAACAAAGCCAGGACCTAACCTCATGAGCCACACCTGATTCTGGTAGACACTGGACACACGCTCTCTAACGTCTGACTCTATCTTCTTTCAGACAGTATTTATGTCTGGGCAGCATAAACTAATGCAATTATGTTGATTTTTCTAACATTTTGCAGTTTACATATTTAGAGCTTTATTCATTTAAGATTAATGCAATTAATTATGTCAAAGTTTAATTTTGAATGTTTATGCCCATATTTCCTCAGAGAACTTTAATATTCTCAAAGCAAATGTCATCTGCGGGTGTGTCAATTTTATTACTGACAACATTTGCATTTTAAGTCACAGACTAAGAATAATCTTTTAGAATTTACTTTACCTATCAAATGATATGAAAGCCACCATTAGAACTAATGATAAAAATTCATTCAAATAAATGCCAAACTCTTTCAACTGTAATTTCTCCCTTTATTACTAAAGCACAGTGATGCAGAACTACATAGGAAACCTGTTAGTAAAGGTCAGACATGCATTCTGGGGTGGACTTTTCACTTCACTTGCTTGAAATATTAATGCTAGCAATAGATTTTCATGTGTGCCATATCTCCTCTGGAATGTTTTTTTAGAAAACACAATTGGCTGCCTTTTTTCATTTGTACCTTTTCTGTGGCTTTGTCTTTAAAAATTAATATACATTGGAACTGACATCTTTTTAGGAAGGTACCGTGGGTTCTATGACTGTCAACAAATGAGCAAATTTATATAATCAACCACAATACAGAAGAAACTGTCGTCAGCACCCATCATGAAAACAAAACAAAACTCCCACAAAACCCCCACAAAACCCCTCCTACTCTCTCTTACACTCCTTGCACCCCTTAACCAGAGGAAGCCACTGAACTATCAACTACACTACAATTTGGCATTTTGTCATTATCCACATAAATGCCATCATGCCATATGTGACTATTTAAGGCTTGATATTTATAAATCGTGCATGAATGAGCAATTCATTGCTCAGTATTATTCTGTTGCAGGGACACGCTGCAGTTTGCTTATTGTGTACCTGGTAAGGAATATTTGTGTATAGAGTTTACAGTAATTGAGTGTAATTCTGAATGCAACAGCTCTAAACACTCATATAAGTAGCCTTGGACACTTTCATTGGGTAAACATCTAAGAGTGAGACTGCTGGGGCAGATGGAGAGTGCATATTCCATTTTTCAGGATATTTTTACACCAATTGCTAGAGTGTATCACAGCAAGAAGTTCTGGCATTTCATACCATTGCCAACACTTGCTATTATCTGTTTTAATTTAATTTTAATCATTCCAATGTTTTATTTAACTTATATTTCCTTGTTGGTTTGAGTTTCTTTTATGTTTATTTGCTTTCCATATATTCTGCTTGTGGAATTGTTTCTTTGGTTCACTTGTAAATTAAACTGCAGAATTTCTTTCTATTGAGACTGGAGTGTTTTTTGGGTTTTTTTTTTTTTTGGTTTTTCAAGACAGGGTTTCTCTGTGTTTCAAGACTGGAGCCTGTCCTGGAACTAGCTCTTGTAGACCAGGTTGGTCTTGAACTCACAGAGATCCTCCTGCCTCTGCCTCCTGAGTGCTGGGATTAAAGGCGTGCACCACCACTATCCAGCCAAGACTGGAGTGTTCTTAATGTAGTTTACAGCCAAGTCCTTTGTTTGAACACTGGCTCGCAAATGAAAATGATTTAATTTTAATTCCTTTACTTGTTTAAATAACATGTTTTCTTTCTGTATTATATTTTTATCATAAAACAACATAGCATATGTTGAACATGTGCTGCAAGGGCCTCATATTTATTTGCAATTTGCATTCATGGGTAATGTTGCCTCTTTGTTATAGTTTTCATTGTCTTCAAAACTCAACTAATTTCTAAGATGTTCCATTCTTTATCAAGTTCTCATTGGTTCCTTAAAAGTCACAAATTTCAAAAAAAATTAAAAATTAAAAAAATAAATAAAAATAAAAATAAAAAAGTCACAAATTCAGTTTTGAGAATTACTCTCTGTGACTTTCCCATGTATTTATTTATCAATGTCTCTCTTGCTGGCAAAGCCAAACCACTTCTGGCCTCTCTACTCTCCTGCTGACCTTTCTAACCATTCTACTACCTCTTATTTTTGTGGATTTAGGAAATGTGTGAGCTGAAAATAGTATTTTCATTATGCTCTCCTCTACTAAAAAATGTTCCACGCTGACACTGCCTAAATCCTGATGTTCACATTGTGAAACCTGTTATCAAAGGCCTTCTACTTTACTATTTCCTTTCTTTAATCTCCCTACCACTCTGATGCACTAGTAATGTCCCTTTCTTTTTTCTTTTTTTTTCTGCACACTATAGACACAAAAGGAACAGTTCCTGTTCCAGGAGATGCACAATCTAGTTTATGAAACATGCAGGCTTTTGTGTGGCAATAAAGCTAAGCCACCAGTCTATCTGTATTCTGGAAGCCTTTTTATGTTAGGAGACCAGGAATATAGCTGCATTTTCTAGCAATAGTCTATAACTTTTTTGTTATATACACAAAAAATAATCAAACATGTTGGCATTAGACCAAAAAATAAATAAATAAAATTTCTTAAATATTTGTCTGAAATCGCTCTATTAATCAAGGCAAGGTATAGAACTTTGTAGTTTCCTGTTGTATCTCACATCCTTTGCTCAGCAGCCTTTTCTTGAGATTTCTATGTTGTTCTATGAAGCTCATTTCCTTTGTGAGCTCATTTTATCAGTTCCCTGGATTTGGATGCATGCATTTAGGGAGTTTCTGGTTTTGTGATATTAGAACCCTCAACGCCATGAGCATTTTCAGATACATCATTTTGTGAGCCTTTATAATCTTCCACTCTGTGCTAGGAATGACAAAGCTAGAATATGGCGTACATTGTCCATGAGCTTTTGTGAAGGCTACCAGTCATCAAAGTGGTCGGTTTATATAATATAAAGAGAGACTACTTTCTGGAACCTAGTTTGGGAATGGGTACATCTTAACATTAAGTAGAATAAACGGATAAAATTAGAAAGAGACCCTAGGGTATGAAGTCCTGAGGGGCCAGGCGTGTTGCTTTCCTGCGGGTACAGGGTGACAAGGCTGCAGATGGCTTGCAGGGAAATGAGTGTGTTTGAAAACTGATCTGCTACGCCCGGCTCCCTGTACAAGAGGTGGTGTGCCAGTGTGTGAAGCAATGCTTCATGAACTTTTTTTTCTTTTTTCATTTAAAAACATCTGCCTAAAGTTTCAAGTGCTTTTAAATTAACTTAGTCTTGAATGAACGCTAATAAAACTACTGTGTGTGACAATTGATAATAAAGTCCTCATGGCGTGCCGGCATGTGGATGAGTGTTTTTATTATTCAGAGGAGAGCATGGGGCTTTGTTCATTTCAACACACTTCTCCAAGGCAGTGCGAACCTGCCTTCCTCTCACGGCTACACCCCAGAACTGTCTCAGAAAGTCACTTCTTTTTTGCCTAGATAATTTCCCATAATCCAAATCTCTACATATTGGTATCTGAACGTATTGGAGAGCATAAACAGTAATGAGCTACTTTTTCCGTCAGAGGAGTGCTAAGGAGACAATAATCTTGTTCCAGTTAGGAGAATCTACAGACAGCTGCTGCATTCCCGGTGCTCTCAGAACCACAGCCAGCGACTTTAAGAAGGAATGAGCTAATTTTTCCCCCAGCAGGTAGTAGTCTCTGGGTTCCTGTGGGTCTTCCCCACATGGCAAGGAGCACACACTCACATTGTGAATTTTGCTGTGGGCAGACTGAGAAGATACACAAAGCACCCTTTAATTGGATTCATTGAGACTCTGGTACTCTGAAAACTAAAAGGATCTGTGAGGAAAAGTTATAGTAGGTTTTATTACTAAAATTTAAATGTGTTTCACAAATATAAATATTAAATTTAAATATGGAAGTAATTAATTTATTGGAGAGTGAAATTTAAAAGTCTTACAAAGGATTTATTATGCATATATAGATATATAGATATATAGATATATATAGATATATACTATGATTGCCTGAGGGTCACCTCCATTGAAATTATAAGTAGTGCCATTTGTAACATAAATATAGAGGCACATTTTCCCCAAAGTTTTAAAAACATACATATTATTTATTTTAATTATAAGTTTATTTTTTAAAAAACTGTCTTCAAAAGAAATTTAGCTTCTATAAAACAATAAGTTAAAGCCAAATCTTAAAATTTGACATGGTGAAATCAGGCATAGAATAGGAAAAAGGTAACAGCCTGTTTTTCCTGTGCCCATTGCTGTATCTTCATTAGATTCACCTCATCGCAGGCACTGGTCTCAGCACCTTCTTTGAGGATGCTTTGTATTCTTAGCTGAATAAACCATTACCAAGGTCACCATACACCAAATCCAGTGACCACTCTTCCATCTTCCTTTCATTCAGTTGAACAAGTCACACACCTCACACTTCCCCCTTTCTTCACATACTCTTGAATATCTACTGTCCTTATCATTCTTGGCCTTTTAGCTGACGTCTGTGGTGCAGGTCTGCTCGGCTGTCTGCTTCATCTTTCACAGAGATGTCATTGCTGAGACTTTCACTGAGGTCTGCAGTCAAGGAATCATAGTCGTGTATCTGATCCCAATCTCCACAGAGAGCTCTGGTTTATGAATCTAAACACACAGCTAACATCTCCACCAGAATGTCTAAGATACACCTCAGGGTACTCAAAGTGGCTAACAGAGATGCTCAGTTTTCTTTAGAAGCACCCAATTTCCGCATCAGCAATACCATTAACTTATCCTATGGCTCAAAGTAAATACCTAGGATTCAAAGCTGGAGAGACAGCTATGGGGTCAGGAGTACTTGCTCCTTCAGAGCATCCGGGGTTGACGTGTAATACCCACATGGTAGTTGACAACCATCCATACTTCTAGTGGTAATCTTGATGTCTTCTTCTAACATCTTTAGGCAACAGGTAGGTGCATGGTACACAAATACACATGAAAACAAACAGTCACATAAAATTAAAATAAATAAATGTTAAAAAAAATAAGAAACCTAGGAGTCATCGTGGATTCCTTACTGATTCCACCTGAAAATGTGTATATGCACATATACCCAGTCATTGAAAGTACAGTGAGGTCTATATTCAAAAAAATATTTCCAATTGTTTTGGAAACAGTTAGCTGTTGCAGGAATCAAGCCACCACCTTCTGTCAGCAATATTCCTAGAACAGTCTCCTGATCTCATCTCTCCAATTAAGCTGTTTACTCCCATCTCCCTATTCCTCCTGTTTTTCATGTGTGCCCAGGTCTTCCTGACAAGCTTTCTGTTTCTTATTTATTGTTCCTTTTCAGAAGTGTCACAGGTGTCATTTTTTTCTCTTTATAAAATTGCCTCCAAATGGTATATAACTATCTCAAACCAAATAGCAAGTTTTTCTCTGTGAATACCACCTTGATATCCTATAATTTATCTCAACCCTGCCACTAGTTCTCTGGAAATAATATCAGATCACATAGATTGAGGGCTTAAAACCAAGAGACTCCCCCACCCCTACCCACACACATTCTTCAGATGTCAGTCATAGGTAGAGGTTAAAATCTGTGCTTCTACTTGGTCATCTATAAACTGAGGCTCCCATAACCCCCTGTTTGGGTTAGATTAATTTACTAACGTGTCTCATGAGCCTCAGGAAGCCCGTTTATTTGTTTTTCTATGAAGAATACTGCAAGGAATACAAACAGCTCGATGAAGAGATGGACAAAATGAAAAGGCAATGAAGTTAGATAAGTCAACCTCCTCTTTAAGCCTCCACATATCAGTTGCCTTGAAATTCTGTGAACACAGTTTTAGGGTAAGTTTTGTTACTTAGGCAAAATTGGTTAAATAACAAGCATCAGCTTATTCTCCAACACCTCCACCCTTAGGTGATGAAAGTCCTAAACCCCACACCGAGGTCTTTTGATTGACCAGTCATCATCTCACAACTACATAGTGACTACCCCAGCAGGGACCACCCCACCAGTTGTTAGCATACAAGAAACATCATTTCTTTTCTTGTTCCAGACTCCCAAGGCTCTAGTAGCTTCTGTGTCAGGAAATGGGAATAAATAAGAAGTGTGGGTGTGCATGTGTGCAGTTACAAACCACAGCACTGGAGCAGAAATCATGTCCATGTTTCTCACGGTTATGCTTCTAGCATAGAAATTATGCCTGCAATGGGGCAGTAAATTTTACTAAATGAATCAGTGAAGTATCAATATATCAGAATACTGCTATTACTCAGAAAAAAATGTTGACAAATTATAGAAATGCACATCCTATTTTACCATTTTATCCACATTACTCTCTGCAATTGTTTGCCATTTGTATGTAGTCAGTTCAGACACATAGCAGAATTCTAGTGTGCCACCTTTAAAACCATCATAGTAAATCATTAATGCATGAACCCAGTTTTTATTTTCTTCAACTAGCCCAATACAAACTTAGAAGTGTTCCTGTTACTTATACTACTGAAGAGAACTTAACCTTACCAAGTAATGACTTTGGAGGTCTAGGCTCTTGCTAGTCAACTCTCTGTCACCATTCCTGGACAAAACTGTCTATTTTTGTCTGGTGAGGCCCAGGAGAAGGGGGTAGTTTTCTGTCTGAGTGCCAGGATTATCCTGAGGCTTCAAGTGGAAACTATGTATTGTCTAATTCAGGTGTTGACCCTTTGACTGTGCCTCTGGCCTTAGCACACTTGTTTGTTTAGCCCTTAGGTGGCGGATGTCTATTTTTTCTTTTGCTGGATCCTGGCATATTCCACTCTCTGGGAGCTGCACCACTCAGACCTTTACTAGTGTTTTAAGAGCAACTACTTTTATGCTGAGGATTATGAAATCATAAAATTTAAGAAGTGGTAAGCATTTTTGTTATTGCTTTTCTCTGCATCTTTATATTTAAAAATGTGAGCAAGAATGAGCCAGGGGATAATAGTCATGCTTTTAAAATATTTAAGACATCAAAAATGCTGCATTTAATGATTTTTTTAACATCTACTAGTTTCTATGTGTCTCTGTCACACACAGGTATGCACTCACTATATTATTTCTTGCTGTGGGGTTTTCCTCTGTTTGCTCAAAAATTAACTTTTCAATTGTTGAATATAAAACAGTCCTTGATAAATGCTATTCTCCTGTTTGTGTGTTCCATTGGAGAAACTAGGGGACAGGTCTGTGTCTTTTATCTCTTGGTGCCTTCAGGTTCTGACCTATAGCAAGCCCTGCACTGCTAACAGTAGACTATTTCTGTAATGGGGACCACATCATTCCTAGGCACCATTTATGGGTGAGGCATTGTGGAGAGAAAGGCACCAAGCTCTCCCCAAGTGTTGGGTGATGTCACAGAGGTGAGAGGCCAGTTCCTCATATCCCCAAAACTTTCTGATATAGTGTGCAAACATTGAAATTTGCTTCTTGCATGGAAACTACCCATTTTGGTTCCACTTATCATTGTGAATTTGGTTTTTTTAATAGTGAGTCCCTTGTTTTATTGGCTTATTAAAAAATAAAGCAATGACTCGCCCATTGCTGAATGTTTACTAAGTAGCTAACACATTCCTGCTTGCTTTTGGGACATGGTTGATTCGCATATAGACAAAATTCTTTTGATTGCATCTAAAACAGGACATTTTTATTTTCATGTAGTCCAGTTTGACTCCAAAATTATGTGTAAAACAATATTGTATCCATCAGAAGTATTTGTCTTCATTTGTATTCTGATAGCAGCAAAGATCTGCTAGCATTAGTTGTCTATCTTGTAACTAGCAAAACCTTTTTTTTACTGTAGCTCTATGGTGGTAGACGTTTCTCCTCTTCATCCCAGGAGCACATTTCACACTTTCCACACTCCTAGGTCTATACTGGTGTTCCAGGGCTGCAGGATTTTACCTCCACTGTGCCACCTTTACAGGCCTGAGATAGGCTTCTTTTAACCTCTAGTTTTAATCAATGTATGATAGCAAAAATATTCTTCGCAACTCGAAACTTCATGATAACTAAAGGAGTTGTTGGACATTATTGAAAGCACTGCCCATCTGCCGCGAGCTTAATATGCACATAGTTAAAGGGAGCACTCAAAACAGACCCAGGAACCTTTTCAGGCTCAGCAATATCTATGCTTCCATGACACATGTGTATTGATTATTGATAGACTGTTTTATTTTTTTGAATTATTTTGAATGATTGAACACTAGAAATGCAATTCTCCATTGCTTAAGAATATGTGCAATTAACCAATAATCATCCACACATTCAATCAAACTAATTCATTCCTGTGTGTAAACAGCAACTCTATAAATAAAGTATTTATGTGCAATTTATTTAAAAGCCAGGATTTAAATTCCAGGAAGAGGCCTAAGTTAAATTGACAGGCAGATACTTAATTACACTACTATTTTTGAAATTATGCTAGATAAGTCTCATAGTTTATTAAATCTGATATGAGAAAATAAAGTATGAAGATTCAATATCTGAAAGACTAGATTATTGAAGGTATCAATTGACTTATAATACATAAATTCAGGACCCTTCTTTCCAGTTTCTCTAAATCAGCACTGATTTAAAGGAGTGTGCCCTCTTATTTGTTTTACATTCTCTTGGCTGTTTGCTCAATGAAGCATCTTACAGGCTGACTGGCTGAGGGTGGCTTATCGTCCACAAAGATGGAGATTTCTTAAGAGCACATCTTTGTGCATTTTCTGCCAGGATAACTGGGTTCAGTTTCCCTTATTTTTTACCCAATCACTTAAACTCAGCTAAGATGGGAATTAGTAACCAGTGCTACTTATAAATTTTAACATCCTCTTCTTCTTTGCTATATATATGAAATACTTATTTGAAACATATACCACAGCTATTGATTTTAAGTATTGAGAATAAGGCATGTCATTACAAAATTTAACAGGACATGTATATTTATTTAAAAATAAAAGTATAGATTATTAAAAGCTAAACCTTTTTGAATTTCTTATATTCCTGCTCAAACTCATAAAAGAAGAGAAGACTAATAACAGTTCATTCTGTTTTTTTCTTTCCATTCAAATCATGTTAAATCAAAGGATCTTAAATTATATGAAAGTAAAACAAGTTCTTTATTCAAACCTGATTAGAATTGAGTTATACTGTCAAAACATTTTACTTCTACCCCTAGGTATCTTTCCTTTTTTGTTTGTTTGTTTGTTTCTTTGTTTGTTTGTTTCAGAAAATGTAAAATCAAAAGATAAAAGTGATTCCATCATGGAATCATGTTGGAGACTCTCTGGCCCATCACCTGGTCCAGACACTGAAGTGTGCATGGCTCTCCTTGATTTTCTTCCTTCACGTCAGTTGCTAACTCAACAAGTATCCCCTTTGTATGGCATTTGCTTTATTCTCTAACTTTATTAGATAGTCTTATTCCATGTGTATATTGCTCTCCTCTAAAGCTTCTCAGGAAATAGCTCAGTAAATCCTTTTATGACCATGTAACCCTTTCTATTTCACCTAGCTGTGCCATCTTCACAAGCTGTTAAATATGTAATGACATTGCCTCCCATTTCTATAGTGTTTAGTCTGCCCAGTAAGTATCCTTTGACTTCTATATACATTCATTTAATAACCACTACAGTCTTCTCTGTTTACAAATGAGAAGATGTAATCTCATAGATGTTAGATCTTTTGTCCATTGTCACACACTACTTGATGGTGGAAGGCTTTATCCACTTTGGATAGAGTTCAGACTCTCCAGTCTTAGGTATAAAGTCAGCTTCTTCCCCATACTTCATTTTCCTCATTAGTTATCTGTGTGACTTGGTGCTGATTTTGTCAAAATTTCTGTGAATCCATAAATAACTATGCTGACAGATATAAGTATATACACAAAATCTCACTTTTCCTGAACTTAAGAAATGATGCTCTGGTGATAATTTTATGATTATCTTGACATAGTTTTAATTTTAATAACTTTGAAAGTTGCTTGTTACTGTCTTCTGAATAATGCAAAACAGAGTTCTCGCTCTGGAGACCTTTGATATCTGTTTCTCTGATTCTGTGACTGTAGCTGCCGTTGACACTTAGCGTCAGATAATACCTGGAAATATGATCTTTAAATCAGCCCTGGGTTCCTCGTTTGTAAAAACGACTTGACTTTACACATTCTAGTTTATAAAAGAGACATTGCACAGTACTCTAGGTTCAACTAGGGAGGGAGATAGACATAGAAGGAAAAAGGGTCACTGAAAAAGTAAGTCTGAAATTTCAACATGTATTATTTTCTGCTTTTAGAGTTTTTGGTGCTTATGAATATATCCTCTGTTCAAAAATGAAATCAGTGAAAAAGATGTCTGTGATCTTAAAATAAACTCTGTGGGAAGGAACAAGACTAAGCCTGCCCTTCACCTGGCCAAAAGGCTAAGGTGCTTGGAAGTACTAGACAGTCTTGTGCAGTAAATTAATCAGAATCAGCCAAGCATTAAGAATGGAGAGATATGAAGCCTGAACTGGAAGCAACTTCATAAAGAAAAGCACCAGAGACACTAATGGTGAAGAGAGAAGAGTGTCACTGCTGAACAGTTCCACAACAGCTGGAACAGGAGAAGAAGCAAATTTACTGGAGTCAAGGGAAGCAATCGATCCACAGCAGCCACAGGCTGTCTCAATACTGTTTGAAACCTTTATGGTTGAATATGAATTTTATAACTTCATTTTGTTTCTGCATAAATTGTCATTGAGGTTTTGAAAACAATTTCCTTGGCTCTATATCTTCCATTAGATAGTTTGGATATTTTAACTATATAAAGTATACAATCACTGAATGAAGGAATAAATTTTTAATTATTTGTATCCTCAGGTTTCTTTACAAACTGTAGTTTTGCATGTATGGGTCTTTTACCTCCTTAGTTAAACATACTGACAGGCGTGTAAGCATCTTCAAAGCTATTGCGAATTGAATTGCTTTCACACTTTTTATCATGGTAGTCATTGGTGTATGTTCTAACAGAACTTACTTTGTTGCTATTTTAATACTGCACAACTTTGCTTAATTTATTAGCTTTAAGCATTTACTTATGTATTTTGATGTGAAGTTTTTCAGGTTTTCTACAAGAGACTGTGACACTGACAATTACACAGAATTTTGTGTCCTCCCTTTTGATTAAATTGTCTTCTGTTTACCTAGCTTGAACCTCTACTTACTCTATCTTGAACTTACCATACTATTTGGAATATGGGAGAGTAGAGTGGGCATCTTTAGCCTTTACTGGAGTGAATGAAAGTTTGAATTTTCTTCTTTTGCATATGTTAATTTTGGGATTTTAATTCTATTTTAGCAATTTCCTTCTAGTCCTGTATTTTGTTTGTTTTTGTCTGGGGGAGGTTGTTTTATTTTTTTAAAATGGTTCTACAGCACTGACTGAATCTCCTTAGTCTTCATCCCCCTGTTTAGACTTTTTGTTTTTCAGTTAGTCTCCCTGGGTGCTACGATTCCATGAATTAATTCAATTTTTTTACCACATTTTTCAATGTGCTGGTGTCTACTACAAAAAGTAATGTTTTGTACTCTCCTAACCATTGAGTCTAATTATGGAAATGTTCACTATTGCATATCCTCTTTGAACACAGTTTTCTTGCCCGTGTCCTCTGCCTTCAATTCACCCTCATTTCTTTCTCTTCTTCCCTTAGTGAGAAACCAGATTTCGACAATCCTGAAATATAGTAATTGGCTTCCTTGAGATCCCCTTTCTATATACTACTTGTTCTTTCTGAGTTTCTTATACAAGTCATGCAGGATTAAACACCAACTTGTATTTTGAAATGTAAATACTTGAAAAGTAAGGTAACCATAATACCACAGCAATGCATATTGCTTTCCTCTCTACATCTTGAGGAAAGTGACTATAATGAATTATTAAAGGGAAAGTTCACCTTCCACAGTTTAATAACTCAGCATTCCTGGGGTCATCAGCCTAGCATTCCCAAGAATAAGGGCTTATTAGCCTAGCATTCCTGAGAATAAGGGGTCATTAACCTAGCATTCCTGGGGATATAGGGTCATTATCCCAGCCTTCCTGGGGATATGGGATAACTGATCTAGCATTACTGAGAGTAAGGGGTCATTAGCCTAGCATTCCTGGGGTACAGGGTCATTGAACTAGCTTCCTCAAGGATATGCAAGAATTCTCCTATGTTTGTAAATAAGTTCTGTGCTTGGCTATACCTCAGTGATTGAGTACTTGACCAGCAAGGGTAAAGTCCTGGGTTCCATTCCCAGTACCACACTAATCCATTCTGTATACAATTTGTCTTCTGATTATTTCACCATGGAGAAAAGGGCTGGTGAATATGTTACTATTTTCACAGCATAATTCACTTTCTGCTCTGAGAGCTCAGGCATCGAGGGGCTCCTGATCAGTGTAAACCAAACTGTGATGTCAGTGAGAGTTTCTCCCTAAAGGTCACAAGTTAACATCATCCCCCAAATGCCTTCAGTGGCCATAGTAGATGATGACTGCGGGACCTATCATATTTTCTAACACAACTTTGATTTATCATTATAGGAAATTTCTTTTAACATTCGGGAAAAAAATCACAAGTCTCTGGCTCTTAGAAATGATGACAATAAAATAATCTTGAGTCTAGTATAATTAAAAGGTAAATGTTAATGCTTACATATTAATTATTTTAAAATGTGTATAGACTTTCTTGCTTGCATGTATATCTGTGCACCGTATACATGACTGGTGCTTGTGTGGGAAAGAAGAGGCTGTTGGCTCTCCTGAGACTGGAGTTTCAGCCAGTTGTAAGCTGCCACGTGATTGCTGGTAATCAGCCACTACCACTGAGCTAGCACTCCCACCCCCAATATTAATGTATTTGGTTGTACAAATTACACTACTGATCATAGTGGATGCTTCTTAAAAGTTGAGGTCTATATTAATGTTGTAGATAATAAAGGTCCTGTGGTTATTTTTCAAAAACAGAAAGCATTTTTTGTGTATGCCATTCTCTGTTGGGAGGCATCTCATGGGTTTTTGTTATTTTTTTTGTTTTGGTTTGGTTTTTTTTTTTGGATAGGTTTATGTATGATTTGATCTAAAAGAAGATAGTCTCAGAGGATCCTTTAAGATATAAAATGCTGTGTAAAATGATTGCCTCTTTGGAAAGAACAGCATGAAATAATGCTTTGCTTCAAAGATGAGGTGAGAAAATCAGGACATGTTTAAATGTGTTTTCACTGTCCTTTAAAATCATAAACACACACACACACAGACACATTTTGAGTTTGATATTTTATCCATGTTTGGAATGTAGAATTTATTAGGGAGCCATAAACTTCTGAAACATCTTTTCTAAAATAGAAATGTCACCTTAAACATTGTAAATGTTTCACTATGTATAAATGGGGATAATGGGAACACTGTGGCTGCATAAATGTATATAGAGAGGCTGTGCGGCATAAGTGACTGGACACCTTAAATATGTTTCTCACATATTATTGCTCGGTTTTTCTATGTCAAGCATAGATTCTTTAAAATTTTAATTACCTAACCCCTTGTGCTGATCAAATAGCAGGCTTTAAACAAGCGTCATTCTAGCAGGAGTCAGAGATGATGGTATGTCAACAGCTCTTTTATAATTACCCAGACATCTGTTGTCACACTGTCTGATGCACCTGTACACTGGGGACCAGCCTAACTTCAGCTGTGTGCATAACATACAATCACCTGCTTAAATAATAGAAAGTATTAAAATATAGCTATCTCCTCATCAAAGAAAAGAATTTCTGAATGAAAAGTTGCTGAGACTACTTAAACACAATGACAGGAATTGTCATCAACAGTAAATCAGCAAGTCAGAAAGAAGGGTTCAGTTCATCTTCTGATAACAACATAATGAAGATTCTTCCCTGTTGACGGCATCCTCTGGGAATCTGATTGGAACACTCTCGTGTGGAGCTCCAGCATCTATCAGAGGCAGAAAGCACAACACGGTCATTTTGTTTCCTCCCCCAAAATTTCTCTCCTTGAAGGGAACAAATAAGTCCAACTATAGTGTTGTGTTTCATTTTCACTGTAATGCTAGTTGTGGTTAGGTTTTTTTTTTATCAAGCTGATACAAGATAGTTCAGAAATCATCTCACAATTATAATGATTAAAACTTGAGATGAAACCTTTCTTGCATATTATAATCATAGACTAAGGAGAATGGCTATTGTATTTTGCATGAAGTTGCCATGGTTACCTTACCATGTTTATGAGGGACACAAATTCAATTCTCACAATTGTTGCTCTCACTTTTAGTCATCTCACTGAGAACACGCAGTGAGTAGTTTTTTGAAAAACTCTGTAATGTAATCTTTTATTTTAAGTCTTTATAAAACAGACTTTTTTAATTATGAAAGATGAGTATCAACAGAAATAGGTTAAAGAAAGCCGAGAAAATCATACCATGTCAATGATGTAAGGCATTCTGTTCATTTCCATAGCAATGTTTTGTGTGGAGGTGGGAAGCATGGGAAGAAAGGCCAAAACATAAACATTGAGCCGTTAACTAAAGCAGCTCTGGGACCCTGGATGGGGATCCACGTCCACACCTACCACGCTCAATCAAGGCACTCATTATTTAAATCTCCTCTCTAGTACGTGTGTATAATCTTCTTATGGGGAAGTTATTAATCACATGAGAATGCATGAAAACACTGCTTATAAGTAATAACTTAAGCCATGAGAAATTGCTGATAGTCAAGCATATTTTGTATTGGCAAATATGTCCTTTCATGTGGTCCAATATAGTGTTAGATACAGGCAAATGCAACATATTGACAGAGCATCCTCAGAGAGATTGAAGACAAAATTATAAGGCAAAAAATTATAATCTGAAGATCCAGAATTCTACAGAGTACTTTACTATTTTCTATCATTTATTTTGATGAACATTTAAAGAGCCACATCAGAACTATATAAAATATTTAATCAAAGTGTAGCTATGCAAAATTTAACAAATAAAGACTTATTCACACTTAAGTATTTAACCCATTTTATTATCTGTTTTAATGTACTGTATGTTATCACAATTTTTAATTATAAAAAATCCAATTTCTACTGATGTAGCATATCAGGAATTATATAGCTTTATTCCCTTCTGAGATCCAACTTTCTGCTCTTTCTTCTTTTCAGACCTAGATCTATTAGCTTAATTTTCTGCAGATATATGAAATATATATTTTTACATAATGTAAGAGTTTAAATATCTCAAATACAAGCAAAATTATATAGTGTATATAATATGCGTTCCATATATTGTTAATTGAAATTATTTGAATGTATATCTATGTATCTCCAAAAAATGAGTTGGAATTGTTTCACATGCACAGAACACACACATACACACACACACTCACACACACACAAAATGCACACACACTCACACACACACACTCACACATGTACTTCAGTCTTTGTAATAAGCAAATTCCTATTCATCAGATTGAAGTTTGATTTATAAAGAGCATTTGTTCTCATAGAATATCTTTTTTTATTAAAAATTTCCACCTCCTCCCCTCCTCCCATTTCCCTCCC
>LOJH01017866.1:8233-22062 GCA_001685095.1 Ellobius talpinus
TGGCTCACAGCCATTTGTAATGGGGTCTGGTGCCCTCTTCTGGCCTGCAGGCATGCATGGAAGGAATGCTATATATATAAAATAAATAAATCTTAAAAAAAAACAAAAACAAAACAAAAAAGAACATGTAAGTATTAAAGACAGAAGAAAAAACCATCACTGCACAACTATGTAAAGTGTGACTGTCTTTGGGATTTACTTCAAACACAAATTGAAATTTACTCCTTCTAAGTTAAGCATTATTATACAGTAAGAGATAATTACAATTATGGTTACTAATTGGGTTGACTTATCGCTAGTTTCTTTCTTTCTTGAGACAGAGTCTCATTATGCCTGGAACTGGCTGTGTTACCAGGCTGGTCTGGAACTCAGAGATCCGCCTGCCTCTGCCCCCCCAGTGCTAGGATTAAAGGCGTGCGCCACCATGACCAGCCCTCAAAACACTGCTATAGAGTAGCAGGTATCATTAGGAACTGGAGTGACTTATCTCTAGTTTCTTGAAAATGTACTGAATCAACCATGCTTGAGGCGAACCTCAAATTTATTTTTATTTGAGTGATCCCACTGTTTCTTTTAAGCAGACCTTGGTGCTGAGCTAAGTAACCTAAGCTGGATTTCAAGCCCATGGCAGGCAGGCGTTTCACACTGTGGACAGTTTGCGGTGGTCGTCATCCAGGTACCAGAGCTCTAAGGACATGCTGGAGAAACTGTAAATGCAATCTTCCCATGCTGTATGCACATGCTCCACTCATATCTGGACCTCACCCAGGATGTCAGGGGCGTGGCTAAGACGGAAAAGGGTTTCATGACGGCAGTTTCTATAAGGAAAAGGGAGGGGGGGTTAAACATTAATTTCACATCACCAACTATTTATTAGGTATTTTATACTATATGATACATCCAGTAGTGGCTATGTGCAATTCAAGTGAATTGCATTCATGTACATTGTTTAGAGATGGTTCTTTGTTGCTATCTAAAGCAATCAACAGAAAGTACATGTAGAAATGCTATTAAAATTAAAAACCTTTCTGCTAAAAGACAAGATCTACTGGGTAAATTGGGAGCATAGGGACTTTGGGGGAGGGTTGAAGGGGAGAGAGGAGAGGCAGGGAGGGGAGGGGAGCAGAGAAAAATGTAGAGCTCAATAAAAATAAAAATAATTAAAAAAATAAAACCTTTCTGCTGCAAAAACTACACTACCAAAAAATTTCAGACACCCACACAATAGGAGAAATTATTTTCAAATCACACATCTGGTATCAATAGGCAAAGGAAACTTAGAATATTTAAGACAACTCACTTTGAAAATGGGCAAATATTTCTCTAGTGACACGGAAGGTACTGAATATCACTGATCATTAAGAGAAAATAAAAACTGCATGAGTTCCTATTCCACATCTACAATGGCTACAGTCACATGATAGGCAGGAGCAAGCGCTGGTGAGGATATGGCGGTGGGGGAGCCCGTGCACACCAAAGGTGGAAATGTAAAGACAGAAGAGCCACTTTGGAAACATCTGGCCACTCTTCACCACACCTATGCAGCCTCTAGATTCACACAGACCCAGGCCCCAGAAAACACACACACACACGCTTAGTTACACAGCCATTTAATTTATAGTTTCTGCTATGCCCTCGGTGACACACTTAGTTACACAGCCATTTAATTTATAGCTGAAAAGGACTTTAAAAGAGCCCACAAGCTGGGGATTTATCAGTGGCAGACAGCTTGTCTGTTACCAAGGGCATAGCAGAAACAAAGCTGGCCTTACATATTTTTTTGAAATTGGGTCCCATTATGCAGCCCAGCCTGGCCTCCAACTGCACAGCCTTCCACTTCCTGAGTTCTGGGTTGTGACCAAGAACCCAAGGCAAGACAGGTAAGAGATGGAAATCCTGTTGTCAGTGCCTGTAGCCAGTCAGTCACCATTGCTATCTCACTGTGTGGAAGTGAAGAGCGTGACAACACCTTAGCCCACTGACAGGCATCAACAACTGTAAACGCACATACTGGTGGCTTCTTTTTGATGTATATAATATGAATGTCTTCACTTCGGTATTCCTCATCGTGTTTGTCCAAAGGAACTTCCTTAAAGTCAAAGTCTAGTTGAAGGAGCTGCAAATTTCAAGGACACAAATGTTACACTCAGTAATCTGGACAGCCTTATGATAATGAAATTGGATGACGGTCACCTCTGGAGAATGGCTGACCGGTAAGGAAAATGCAGAAACCTTCTTAAGTCTGGAAACGTTCTGTATCTTTATGTTGGAACAGTTATTTGGATGGAAATGCATGAGCTGAGAACTTGATATACGTGCATTGGATACGTTTTAATTAAACACAAATTAATTATACATAATTTCAAAAGTTCAGTAACATTTTCTTATATTCATGCAAAACATGGACCTCATTTTAGCATATGTTATCTGAGGGACTCACATACTTGCTTTGTCATTAAGCCAAAGCGATTCTTTCGCCAGGCAAAATTCCAGGATGATCCAGAGAGCTTCAAAACAAGGCAATTTTTAAAGAGTTGAATTTTCACTATTGGAGGAGAGTGAAGGAGAGATATGGGCAAGGCAGGCACGCCTCTTAAAACTTTAAAAATAAACAAAGAACAGCAAAATCCTGAGAGTCATTAACGAGGTAAAATGTGTAATAACAACATAGAGGAGAACACAGTAAGATCGGCCACCCATGCATTTCTATCACGTGTTCTTTAAAACGCATCATCAAGGAGCTTGCAAAGCCAGTCTTGTGCTGACCAGTGCTGAAAGCTGCCTCAGAAAAGACAAGTTTGTCATCACCAGTCCCTGACACTGCTCTATGGAACATATGGGCTAGTGAGGTCAGAAAGAACTCAGGACTGGGACGGTCAGGGAATGGTGGGCGCTGTGCAGGGCTGTGGAGGATCTTCTACTTGGGTTCTTACTGAGAAAGTTTTGCCCAATGAACTCACCAGAGCAACCACACACAGCTCCCCCGCATGGTGACTGCCACACACAATACTCACCTCAAAGTATTTTTTCTCAATTTCTGGATTTTTCCCCATTGTACGTTGTTCATAACAACATATAATACAAGTTTCAGATCCACTGAGATCTTTTAGTGTTTTCAGCAATGGTTCCAAGGACTGTAAAGAAAGAATTTCCTATTATACAAAGGGTTCAGGAGGTGAAGAGGTCAACTGCCCTATAACCAAACCATTCTGAGTCAATACAACAAAGCAGCACTCTACAACTAGACTGCTTATACTGAGTTCTATCCCCTCCAACAATAGATAGATAGACAGACAGACAGACAGAAAGATAGATGGATAGACAGAAAATCCAAGGACTAGATCTTGTTTCCACAGGAACACAAGCAGACCTGCCTTTGACAAGTCTTTCTTGAACTGGGGTGTGTTATATAGACTAGCCTGGAACTTAACTGGCAGTGACCCCTCTTCCAACCTCTCAAGTGCCAGCACTACAGGAGTTATGTATCACCATGCCTGGTTAGACTCAAATCTTTAAAGTCTAATTTCATTTAACTGAAGTTAGGGTATTTAAACAATCAATAATATATTCTACAAAAAAACAAGCTTGATCCTAAAGGTTTAAGATGTATTTTTATTATTTTAACTATGTGTATGTATGTTTCTGTGTATAGGCATGTGCACAAGTGTTAGTGCCTGCAGAGGCCAGAGGAATGGGATCCCCCTGGAGTTGGGAGTTACATGGCACCGTGAGCTGCCTGATATGGGTGCTGGGAATTGAATTTGGATCCTCTGGGAGAACAGTATGTACTCTTTAACTGCTAAGCCATCTCTTCAGCCTTCTAACCTAATTTGAACCCAAACAGTTGGCTCAACAGTCATTAATTTAAAAAATAAATATATCTCAACACTGTATAAATTGGTATGTAAAGAAAACTCACTCCACAAGTGTAATAACTCTTGTCACTGAAAATTAACTAATTAATAATTTTTTTGGGGGGGTCCTCACTCTACAGTCTATGCTGGCCTAGCAGGCATGGCAGTCATCCTGCCTGGGCCGCCCAGGTTCTGGGATTCCAGGTGTGAGCCATCATGTCTGACTTCATCTTAATTTTTCAACATCATGGTTAATAATCAGTGAGAAAGAAAAGGAGAGAAGAGAGGGAGGAATTTCAATTTTTCAAGATATATCCAAATGGGAAAACCCTTTTAAAATTTTATAAAAAGCTTCCAATAGAAAGCATGTAAGTTTTCTCAAGCACTATTCACAGGCCTGTATGTTTATCCTGAATTGTACATACATGTAGAGCCTGATGACTGTCTTTACTGCCTCATCATCTATACAGCAAACATTCCACACGCAGAGACGTTACAATGGGAAGGAATGCGGGCTTCGGGACACATGAAGCAGCCAGCGCACTCAACACTCACCTCTTCATAGTATATGCAGTCAGCCATCAATATGTAATCCGGCGAAGTCACGTCTTCTAGTTCTTCCCCCCTTAAAAATGTCAAACGTATGTCTTTAACCGATGCTTTAACAATTTACAGTATTCATTTCAGAAGCGAGAAGCAGAAAGTTTCCCTCATATTAACAAGGAGTTGGGCAAAATGCAATGGAAAGCAAATGAAAGCGGTTATCTTAAAACAAGCTGAAAGGCCATACAAACCATTTCAGTACCTTGGCTTGAACAGACCCAGTCACCAGATGCTTGTTCATATTAATATTCATTTTCAGCAGGTCCTGCAGCTCCTCAAGATCAGTGACTACTACATCTGCCCTGAAAAACAGCCTCGATTGAGTACAGGCGCAAGGCTGCGCACCGCTGACCTGACGCCGGCTGTCCGGCGCCTTCCCGCCAGCTCTTACCCGAGGGTCGCGGCCATGAGCCCCACGGCCCCGGTGCCCGAGCCCAGCTCCAGTACCGAGCGGCGACTCAGCGCGTGGGCCCCGTCGCCAGAGAACCCCGGCGTCTCCAGGTATTTGGAAAGGACGATGGCGGCGTCCCACACAACGCAACCTACGCCTCCCGAGCCGTACTGCTGCAGTCGAAGCACCGTCCCATCCCGCTTCTCCAGAACCCGCACAAAGCTAGACAGCGGGTCTTCCACCTCAGGGTCCACGGCGGCAGCCATTGCTGCCACCAGCGGCTGCGGCACGCGGTGACGTCACGCCCACGCAAGGCCCGCGCCGCTCAGCGGCAGAGCGGCGGGCTGTTTCATTGCGCGTGCGTGGGTCTCGTAGCCCGGAAGCAGCAGGAACCAGCAGAACCTACCTGGGAGTGGCCTGGGTCGTTGTGACTGAGATCAGCACTTAGAGAAACAAAGCAAATGCCAGTGCTTTTTCTTGGCTGGGGAATGGCTCACACAAAGCTGTAGGCTATAGATCTAGGCAGCTTCCCAGGTCCTAGCAAAAATGGTTATGTTCAAGAAGTTTCCTACTGTACATCTACTTTTTTCATATTGAATGCATAAAAAAGATTGCCTGGGAACTTGCTACTTGCTTTCAATGGTAAAGAAAACTTAACCCTCTAATATTTACGTCCCCCTGGGGCCAAAAGATGGCCAGCAAGACCAAGGACCTGAGTTCCAGAGTTCACATAGTAAAGAACTGCCTCCGGCAGGTTGGCCTGACTTTCACACTGGATCTGTGGTATGCACGCTACACACATACACACATGTGATAAATAGGTAGGTAGGCAGGCAGGCAGATGAGAGATTCTTCTAGACTTTCTTTTTTCAGCTTTGCGGGTTTTGTTTTGTTTTGAGGTTGGTCTCCTGAATCCCAAGTAGGCTTCAAACTCATTATGTAGTTGAGTCTGGCCTTGAAATCGAGATCCTTTGGTCTCAACCTCTCAAATACTGGGATTACAGGTGTGCGCCTCTATACCCAGCTTCCTTTTGTTCTTTGTGATGAAAAACAATATCGCAGATCTTTTAAAAATTAAGACTGAGGTGATTTATTAATTTTGTTAAGAACTCTGATACAAAGCACAGTAAAAGGCCACAGACCGGTGATAAAGAGCGTGGCTTTTGGCTACTTTACACTGCTGCTACTGCGCTCTCAGCACAACGTGCTTTGAGCACACTGAACGAGGGCATCCAAATGACAAATGCTTTATCCTCTGTCTGATTAAAAATTTTAATAAAGCTTTAAGTATTTTCTGTTTAAATATTACCAATCTGGAAAAACTTTTAAAAAATTTCAATTAACACAAGATTAAAGAAAGTTATTACGTTTTGAAGACAAGGCAGTTGGCAGTTGGTTCCTATGCCATAAGAAACTTTTGTTCTTGGCTTACAAATTAGTAAAATAGCAGATTGTATTATAGGCCTCAAGTCACTTAAATTTATATAGGTTATTAGCATTATCTTTATATATATACAATATAAATAAACTGTACATACATGGCATATTAACTTTGTTTTCCCAAACAAGAGGCAAATCATTAGCTAGAGACACCATACACTGTAAAACTAAAGGTGCATCTTAATGAGATACATGCCCCTTTTCTTCTATAATTGGGTTATGTAGAATTGTTTATAATTTTAACAAAATAATAAACAGTGCATTCTATTGTTTCCATTCTACTTCCCGTTTTTGTCTTCAGCAGCAAATACTGGCATTAAGACATGGCATCAAGAGTTTAAGAACAGTAGGTGTTATTCACTAGATGTAAAACCAAGTTAAAACCTTGAAGATGGTCAAAGAGGGCTGAAAACCCAGTAACATCATAGTACATCTCTCTGTGGAAATTCATTGCCTTAAAAAGGAAGCTATTACTCCGATGTGAGGAATTCCTCGAGAACACTACCCCCTTTCAGTGCAGTATCATTTAAGCCATATGTTAGCGGAGTCTACAGTGCAAATAGAAATTCATTATACTGGCCTTTGGGCAGCACTGAGGAGCTGGGACGCGGCAATGCTACTGATCACCTGAGGGCTATGGTGAGGGGCGTTTGCATTTTAATGTTTAGAATTCTTTTCTCGGTTTTGCCTTCTTGAGACAGGGTTTCTATGTGTAGCCATGACTGTCTTGGTACTCGCTCTATAGACCAGGCTGGCCTTAAACTCAGAAATCCATCTGCCTCTGCTTCAAGAGTGCTGGGATTAATGGTGTGTGCCACCATGCCTGACGATTTTTCTAATTCTTAGAAGCTTATTTGATCAGTAGCATTTTGTAAGAGCTTTATTTGTAGAAAGTACTAAAATACTATGCCTCTTCTGAATAAATTAAAACCTTTACAAATACTATTCCAGTGTCAATGACTACACACAGCTAAGGTCATTGAGGAGTTTCTGCATTTTCGAGCAAAGGCAGTCTGTACAACGGTGGGTGTGAAAGCTCCCGTTTGTAAGTCTTTGGTGGCAGTTTTGGTAGGTGAGGGCTCGAGTTCTGCCGTGGTGGAACAGGAGGAGCTGGAGGATGCGCAAGAGCGCTGTGACTGGAACTGAGCAAATGGCTTCTGCGTGGCACTCGTGGCGAGGGCGTGCTGGGAGGAGTGCTTGGTGAACTCAGACTCGAACTAACGTCTCTGAGCCAGTCAGGGTCTCTGTGAGGATGTCCCAGCGGAGGTGGCTGAAGATTAAATGGGCAGTTTATAAAGTGTTCTGGTGGCCGAAGAGGAACTGGTGGGGGAGTATCAGGAAGAGGCTCTCTTGGAGGGGGTGGAGGCGGACTGTGCACGGGCCCATCAAAAGTAGCCGCGGGAACAGGAACTCTTGGCTTTACCTTTGGAGGGGGCGGCTGTCTTGGTGGAATAGCAGGGGGGTCATCATCAGATTTCATAGTTCCCTAAACAAAACAATAAGGCACATGTCTAGTCTCTCGAAAAATATATAAGATAATTTTAAAAGACTGAAAATTTTTGGTCATGTTAAATCTAGAGGGCCAAATTAAATGAATGTGGTTTAACTATCACCTTCCTGACTAAGTTACTTTCAGTTTAATTCTGGGCTCAGTTTAACATTTGGATATAAGATGTTTCACTGAAACCTAAAAACATAGAGCCCCATATCATCTTGCTTTGTTTCCAACATTTTATAAATTTATAAAGCTTATTTATGACAACAGGCCAACAAAAATAATACAGTTTTATAGGCATGAAAGGACATGGCATCAACAGCCTTTAATATCTAGCTTCTACTCAATGAGCATTTACTTTTAATTTTCCCCATGGCACTTAAAGCAGTAGATCTCAGAGTGGTACCCAGGGACCAACAGCATCAGTCCCAGTAAGGGCTGGCTTAGCATAGCCCATTCCCAGGCCCAAATGCAGCCTTACAGCCTGGAGCTCAAGAACTACTTGTAAGAAGTTTTCCAGGTGATTCTGACATGCCTGTGCATTTGAGAAGCATTGGTCTAAAGTTCTCCAGTTCTTTAAAATAGGAATTCCAACACCACCCCCATCTGTACAAGGAAGACAATGCACTTCTGATTATCTGAATTTTCACACTTTAAAAAGTTTTTAAAAAATTTATTAAACAATTACTTAAGCCATGTTTCAACTATGACAATCTAAATATTGAAACTCTGTAGAGTGTGATTAACTTATGAATGACATGCTGTAAAAATACTCTAAAAACAAGTGATTTTGGAGATCAACAACTCTGTATAAGTTGAGGCAAACCCAGGTTTGGATGACTACCTTGGAATTTGAAGCATCATGATCAACCTTTTTCCGAGGAGGAAGCGGAGGAGGAATCAGTGGCTCTTCACTTAGCTTGTGTAAGCTTCCACATGAGCTGAAGAAGGTCTCTGGGGGAGAGGAGACTGGCTTACAATCACAGTGCAGTTACAGGACAAAACTCCACTCAGCTACCACATTTGTCAAGTGGGTTATTCTCACACAGCTGTTTGTTTGTTCATCTATCTTCCCCACTGAAATTCTAAGCACTAGAGGACACCATGTGCATGTGTTTGTAACCCTAGCATCTACCATAGCGACTGGCATGCAATACTTAGATGAAGGCACATTATTAAGATTAATAATGAAATTCTAAACTGGTCCTGGTGGTGCAGGCCTGTAATCACAGCTACCTGAAGTACTAAGGGAGCAGGGTCATGAAGTTCAAGGTCAGCCTAGGCAATTCAGTGACTTTTTCAAAATAAAAAGTATATTAAAAGAAAAAAAAGTTGAGGATATAGCTCAGGGGTAGAATGCTTGCCTAGCATGCATGAGTCCCGAGGTTTGGCGATCAGCACCTTTAAAACAAAACAGAAGGCCTTCTCTAAAAGCCTTTTAAAAATTCAAAACAAAAGTCAGGCAGTGGTGGTGTACACATTTAATCTGAGCACTGAGGAGACAGAGGCAGATGGATCTCTGTGAGTTCGAGGCCAGCGTGGACTACAGAAGTTGTTCCAGGACAACCAGGATGTTACATAGAGAAACCCTGTCTCAAAAAACTAGTAAAACAAACAACAACAAACCATCTGAGAATGTGTGCACACATATGGTGGTGCACTAGCTTCCAGAGGAATTCCATTCTAAGCAGAAACTATTTCCAATGCAAAAGAGATCTGGGTATTATGCATAAGCAAGCAATCCTAAATTACAGTTTGTAATATAAATACTACTAATGTACTTCACTATATTTCAAGCAACCACAGTAAGCAGATGTGCACATCTGATGGATTATTTAAAAAATTAAACTATCACAGCTATAAATAATGAACAAACACCAATATAGCAATGCCAAAGCATTAGAACAATTAAAAATGAGTAAGATACAATAGAAACGTATTGATATTTCTCTCTGATTTAGAAAGTTATGGGGCTTTTACTGGGCTTTGTCTATTTGCACTGAGCACTGAGAAACATTTCTAGCCCGAAGACAGGCTTTTATGATTGTTTTAAAAAAGGACACTTTTCTCTTCACTGCCACATGCAGCAGCTTCACTGTGCACTTGACCTGGAGTCTTTTTTCTGGAAAGTCAGCTTGCTCTGGGACCGATATGGCAGAGCTAGGGCCAGTGCTATAGGTTTGTAACTAATACACAGAGTAAGGACATTTCCACCATAGAGCAAGAGAAACCTAAATAAGCTTCAATAAAGCCAGGAACTATGTGGAGCTGAAGCTTCAGTTAGTGATGGAGCCTATAATGTACTCACTGCCTCAGAGACACCAAGAAGGACACCAGGAAACACATTTTCAGGTTAAAGAGAAAGCACTGTAAACGTCCAGATCAGTTTCCTAAGGGGCCTGAATTCATGGAAAACTGCTACGACAGGACATGGGAGGATGTAAGCAACAGCTGCTGAAGAACAGCACAAAGGGGAACAAGCCAATCATTAGCTCCTGGAAACAGGTGACCACAAAGGCAGTGTAATCAAGCACGCTACACATGACTTAGCAGTGGCCCAAATACGACACAGACAAGGAAGAGTATCCCTCTCATTGCCTAACTCTAAAAGTAAGGGTCCCAAAGAGAGAACAACATCATGAATGTGCGTGCCACCCGAAAACGAGGCGGAGGACAAGAGGCAGGGAACTGCTGTAAGGTCTGGAGGCACTATCTGCCTCTGGACATTCTTCTCATATATCATTTTGATAAACATTCAAAAATATATGCAGCAAAACACTTAGGAGACTACATGAACTCTTCTGTGGCTGGCTGGCTGCAGAGAGGTAACCTACAGACAAGAAGAACTGACAATGGACTTTTCTCTGGGGCAGAATTAGAAGTGGCAGAGGTCAGGTAACTGAGGTGGACTTACTCTGCATCTCAAGCCAAGAAACATGGTCGGTGTTCTCTGTAGTTACTTAATTTATTCCTAAGAAGTCTGAAGGTGGGGAGTAATTTGTTAAAGTTCAGATAGTCTCTAAAACATAGGCAAAAATGATTAAAACAAAAATTAATGAAATTTAATGGCACAAAGTTGAAGTCATTCAGACTGTTTATAAGATTTTCTCAGGTCTGGGGCTGCAGCTCAGCACTGTAGTTGCCCTAGCATCTGTGAAGCCTGAGGAGAGGTGGGGAGAGAAGAGGGAAGGATGAAAGAAAAACATTTTTCTTTATTCTTTAAATGTTGCTAAGCCCCAAATATGGAAACACATCTTCAGTCAACCAGATTATGATGGTGACTGTCATTTCACTGTACCCAGCTTATCTTACTTACTTGATTGCGGCAAGAGGACTGGAGCAAAGATGGTATTGCTGCCTAGTAGAAAGAGAAAAATCCATTTTAACAGAAAGCTAACATGGATAATCTTCTTTTTAGATGTTTTCATTTAAAAAAATGCACGAATTCATGCCTTTAATCCCAGCACTTGGGACAGAGAAACAGGTGGATCTCTGTAAGTATAAAGCCAGCCTGGTCTATACAGTGAGCATGAGGCCAGCCTGGTCTACATAGTGAGGACAGCCAGGACTGTGTACAAAGACTCTGCCATAATACCATCATTACCAACCAAAAGTAAAATGCACTGTACAAGTTAACACAAGACTCTATCAGCATCTTCTGACATGCCAGTTTGTAACATGGACTTAATACTCGTGCCTGGAATGGTTTTCCTTTTGCAGACTAAGTGAATTCTATATCATAAACCTTTTTAATTTCTTTTACAGAATGTCCTTATTTTATCATCCATTACTCCAAAAAAATTTAAAAAATTTTTGTTAACTAATGAATTAGAAAACCCACAGACAATGCATACTGACGCTTTGCTCCTATATTAAGCACCATTTTTACACTTAGATGCCTCTTTTCATATCAACACGGTATCTTTGTTTTATTTCCTGTCAGTGTGACACACACCCTGACAGAAGCAACTCTGAGGAGAAGGGCTTGTGTTAGCGTACAGCTCAGCTACAGTCCATCATCAGGAATAGAGAGCAGTGATTACATGCAGCTTGGGTTCAACTTCCTTTCACGTTTCTCTAGGAGACAGCATATCCAAGTGGAGCCCTGGCAGCCGTGGAATGCGTTATGCAGACACTCCCCCAGGAAGATTTCCCAGGTGACTGTCACATCATGGTGACAATTAAAACCAAGCAGCACACACGGGTACCATGGCTTCTATAGCTCCCAAGTTGGAAAGAAGAAATGACCGACTTAAGACACAAAGTCCTCTTCTTGCCACGAGGTTTATGTTAGACACTCACCACAGGAACTATTGAGATCAACGTCTAGAAACACGCTGTGGTCTGAAGAAGCAGACACGGGTGGAGTGGACGGTGTGTTTGGAGAGGTAGGTGCTGACACTGTTGATTCGAGCTCAGTCTCAGCGATCCTACTAAAGCTTATCTTGTATGGTTCTCTTTCCAAAGGCGTTGGGTGACCTCGTAATGTGCCTGAGGTAGAGCCATGTCGGCCTGTGTTAGGCCTGATTCCAGGAGATTTTAAGGAAAAGGTTGATTTCCTAGGCTAAGAGAAGTACAGTTAAAATAGCACCCACTTGCATGCCATTGTTTATAACTTACAGCTATCTTGTTGTAAAGCATACTCTTTAAAGGGTGTGATAAGTCATAATATTCAAGGGTAGCTCATGATATTTTTATAGTATTTTCCAGACTTGATTAGATTGTTTATCATGGGCAGATTTTTTTAAAAGATTTATTTATTTATTATGTATACAATGTTCTGTCTGTCTGTATGCTTGCTGGCCAGAAGAGGGCACTAGATCTCATTGCAGATGGCTCTGAGCCACCATGTGGTTTCTGGGAATTGAACTCAGGACCTCTGGAAGAACAGTCAGAGATCTTAACCTCTGAGTCATCTCTCCAGCCCAGCAGACCTTTTTAAAACATAATTTCAGAGATAAAATTCTTGAAAATTGTCAAACAACTTTTTTGCTCCTAAATACTTGATCCTAAATTTCTCTTTCACACCATCTATATGTAAATTTCACAAACATTTATCAGGTAACATAATTTATGTGACACATAATATGCTATATGTGCTTCATTTTTTAATTTTTATTTTATATGAATGGGCGTTTTGCCTCCATGTATGTAACATGTACATGCCTGGTGCCTGTGGAGGCCAGAAGAAGGCATCAGATTCTCTGAAATTGAAGTCATAGGCAGTTGTGAGCTGCCATGTAGGTGCTGGGAATTGAACTCAGGTCCTCTGCATGAACAAACAGTGGTATTAACTACTGAGTGATCTATCCAGCCCCTAGTGTGCTTCAGTTTTTTAAAAGAAGATAATTTTTCCTTCTGATCTTAAGCTAACGAACAGTCAATCCCTACACCAGAACTTTAACCACTTCAGGAAAGTGTATTATCTCTGTTCCTACTCCAATTTGCTTGCTTCTGAAACCCTGACAGTGGTAACCTAGTCAGAAAAATTGAGTAAAATCTCAGCTGTGTCAACTACTTGCCATGTGGCCCTAAAAAGGCTTTTTTTAACCTTACTGAGCATGAGTTTTTAAAAATATTCATTTTTTATCATATTGTGTGTGTGTGTGTGTGTGTGTATACAGGTGCCTGTGGAGTCTGCGGGTGTCGCAAACTGCAGCAGAAAAGTGAAAGTCTGCATCCCCAGAGGCCCGAGGCAGCCCTGAGCCCCAGCTGCTGCCTGCATCCCCAGAGGACAGAGGCATTACCTTCCCAGTGCTTTGTCCTGAGCTTTTCTGAGAACCTTCTGGGTACTCAGTAAATAAAAGAGGACCTGTGCACATGGCTGAGGATACCTGGTTCTTCTTACACTAAGGGAATCCGATAAGGTTTTACAGCGGTTGTTCTCAACCTGTGGGTTGCAACCCCTCAAAGGGGCTCAAAACCCTTTCACAGGGGTCACCTAAGACCATTAGAAAACACAGATATTTACATCATAATTCTTAACAGTAGCAAAATTGCAGTTATGAGGGCTGGAGAGATGGCTCAGTGGTTAAGAGCACTGCTT
>LOJH01017867.1:0-21873 GCA_001685095.1 Ellobius talpinus
CTCGGTGGGGCCTGTGGTCAGACGGGGCCCGCGCGCCCAGGTGGGGTGAGCCTGACCGCTGCGCGCCGCTCTGCCGAGGGGTCGGGGTCTGGCCCCCGCTGCGAGTGGGAGCTGCTGGTGGCCGCAGGGAGCATTTCCATTTGGAGAGGTGACTTAAAGTCCCCGTGTGGGACCTGCTTGGCTAGCTCTCCTGTCGGGATTGTGCAAGAAAGGCCCCTGCTGCCTGGAGGCCTGCCTCGTGCTGGTGGGGAGATGTTTCCTTTGAAATGCGAGGTCTGTTAAACTTCGTTTTTCATTTTCACTCATTGGTCTCCTTCCTTTTTACCAGATCTGTCCGGTTTCTTCTGTGGAGGGTACTCAGTTACAGCCTTGATTTCCTGGATCTGGTAACATGGCAAAAGATGTAAGTATGATCGCTTCGTGCTGCAGACATGTTAGCCGACGGCTCGTTGCAGTGTTCTCTCTTTATTTCAGAGTGGCCATACGTGCATGGCAGTGGTTTATCCTCAGACATTTTACACGCAGGAACTGGGATGGAGGTGAGGGATGGAGGAACAGTAGGTGGGTGCCTCCCCCTTTGCACACGGGTTCTTTGTCATCTGAAGCCTGACACATTACTTGTGGTTGGATGATGCGGTCTTGATTTTCCCCTAATCTATCCAGGCTGTTTAAATAATAATAAAAAAATCGAATACACCTCTGAGGTCAAATGAATGTGTGTCGGGGGGTGTTGTGTGTTAGTGGGTTTCCACACAGGAGAGCTGTCAACATGGAACTTAGGCTGTACTTGTTCTATGTAGTATGTAGGACAATAACTGAGCTTTGATGGATTGAATATCAACTTGTTTGGGCACATTTTTGTCAGAAAGATGACATTTGGCGAATATTGAAATGCCGGAAATGCTGGTTGGTTTAGCTTTTATATTTATTTACCTTGAAACTACTAGATATTTTGAGTAATTTTTTGGAGCAGGTATGGAGACATAGGCTTTTAGGCTGCAAACTATAGTCCGTGTGGTTGGTCACATACATTTCCGCAATACCATTTTGGCGTCTTCCAGCACAATTGGTCTCCTTTTCCAGTGTTCCTCAGCATTCACCGCTCTGTGAATATTAGATCTGTGTATTTGCTGTGCCTCAGAAACACAGGCAGATACGCAGCTAGAGTTGTGCTTGGGTGTAGAGAACCTGTGTCTTTGGTGTGGGACTAGGTACAGGTCCTGAGTCCTGGCCACTGACTGGAGGCCCTAAGGACTCAGCTATGCTTAAAGAATGACCCACATGGGTTGGCGGTACCTCTCTCCGTGTCATCAAACACTGGGCCTTCTTTTGGGAGTTATGTCACACCCTGGGAGACCATGTATAGGTCATCTGAAATCACCACCATGTGTAGTTTTGGCTTGATCTTGTTATGTCCGGTTGTTTACCTACACCCATGCCCCGACTCCTCTCCATATGTATGCCCTACCTAACACGAGACATGCTGCTTAGTACATGCCCACAAAGTAACTAGATGTGGTAAATGATTTATAAGTGGGCCTTTGTGAGGCCAGCCTACTGGCATGGTCTAATTTTGGGGACCATTTTCATTTTCAGTGAGTCTGCATGCTCAGGGACTTGTCGTCTTAGTTTGGCCTTATTCACTCCCCTTTCCATGTGCTGTGTCCCTGGGGACGGGGTGGTGACAGGTGGTCAGGATCTCCCATCACACTGAGAGTATTGGCCAGCTGGTTTGGGGTTATCCACTGTGGCGTGGCTGGGCTGGTGCTGAAGCTGAGTCCCACCACACATGCTCACAGGACCCAGTACCCGGGCAGAGGAGAAGTGGCCCTCCCTGTTTTCAGGTTGGAAGCAGAGATTGTGGACAGTCAAGGGTTGGACCTTTTCTGTAGCCAACCATGTTTTTACATAGCATGTGATGTTTGCATTTCAGAAAGGGTCTTTGTAGCCTGTGCCAAAGGAAAAAAAAGAGACACCACTAAAGTTTTCTAAGTACTTTGATGCTCAGGATGAAATCTAGCTGTAAAGTATAGCCTGTAGACCCGACATGGAGCAGAAGTCAAGCTCTGGATCATTATGGAAAAGACTTGGAAAGGATAGAGAAAAGACAAGAAATAGCTTAGGAGTTTTCTGCCCCAGCAGATGCCCAGACAGATGAGCAGGTGAGTTGAGTTCCCTGGGAACAGCAAGGTATGTGGCAGGGCTGGCAGTTACCAGGGAACAGGATGGGATGGCAGAAGATTATGTTGATCTGGCAAAAGATTTCTTCCATGAAGGACAAGAAAGCTGATCTGGGAAGATGTGGGAATGTGCAGGAGAATAAGGAGTGATGGCGGAAGGGCCATGAGTGCCTGCAGGTGCTTTCCTGTGGTGCTGCAGAGTGTCCCTGTGGAAAGTGTATAGGCCTAGCTGTGATGACCCTGCTGTAGGGGCTGGAGAGGCCTGCTATGATGGGGTATGTCTTAGACTGTGAAATGTCTTCTCCCAAGGTCAGCCTAATGCTTGCTGCCTGGGGAGTTGTGCAGTCTTACAGGGAAGACTGCATTCGTGGACTTGCCAGACATCAGGAAATTTCACCCTCATTGGCATGCCCAGAGAAGGTTTCCTAGCTGCTTATAAAATTGGTCATATTGACAATGAGGATTAACTATTGCAAGTACATCCCTTGCTAGCCTGACACCAGACACATCATTTTAAATCTTAATGTTCCATCCCTGGACCTTAGAGGCTCATCTCCTAAGGCAAGATGCTTTTGTAGAACATTGGGCACTATAGCCTTTGAAATCTTAACATTTCTAACACTGTTCAAAACCCTAAATCCCAGCTCTTGAGATGGCTTGCTTGCCAGACCTGACTACTTGAGTTTGATCCCTGGGACCTCTGTGGTGGAGGAGAGAACTGACTCCCGTAAGTTGTCCTCTGCTCTCCGCGTCTCCTCTGCCTACTCCTATAACAAAGACCAGACCAGTGCAGGACCAGAATTCAGTAGGTCAGACACCAAACCGTGCAGCTCCATGTCTGCTGTCTTGGACCTGAGATGGAATCCTCGGCTTTGGCAGACTCGGGTAGTCTTGCCCTTTTAGTACCACTGCCAGTAGCACTTGAGGCCTCTTTCTTGGGCTTGCTCTATTTTGTGCTTGCCGCTTTCCTTGGCAGATGTTCCTTGATCTGGTCCCAATAGACCCTGTATCTTGAGGTCTCTATTGCAGCTCAGGGTTTACCTTTCCAGCTTCACTCAGTGGCCTCTCAGCCCCTTTGCAAGGACTTCAACCCTGCCCCCTCTTATATTTTGCATGCCTGCAAAAATTATCCTGAGGACAGTGTCAGGTTCTGCTGCCAGTTTGAGATAGATGGCCCTTCCACTGTGGCTGTAGTGACCTTCTGTGTCTTGTAAGCTAAATTTGGGGAAATGCTTCCCTAAGTGGTTGTTTTCATTTGCTGTCATTCTCAGTTCAAGCTCTTTCTTTGAAATAAATTCATTTTCTTAAAGAAAAAACACTATTATTGTGTGGGCAAGTATGTATGGGTTTGTGCATGTATGCACAAATGCCATGTTGTATATAGATACCAAGATATAGGTAACTTTGTGGAATTATTCTCTCCTTGCCTCTTTATGTGGGCTCTGGGGATTGGACTCATGTTGCCAGACTTGCTTTTACTTGCTGAACCATCGAGTCATCTGTAGTTGGCATTTTTACCAGTCAGACCTTTATCATCTTAGTGTGAAGTGTGAGCTGCCCCCTCAATTACAGATGTTTTGTTCGCGTCTTCCTGACCTGCAGCTTTAAACTCGTTCATGCTCCTTTTCACCATCTGACTGAGCAGGTAGCAGGGACCGTGCCGCAGCCTGGATGCCATGCCGTCTTGAAATCTCTTTCACTAGACTGCTTCTTAGCCTATTACTTTTAAATTTGCCCTCATTCCTGTTTTAAGGGCATGGACAGATTGTTTACCAGAATGTAACACAAGTGGCCTCTACCCCAGTTCCCAGTAGAATCCTTGTTCCCCTGTGATACTTTGTGAGCCTGGCCTTCAGTGTCCACATTTCCATTTTGAATGCCCACCAGAATGGCCTAGTAAGTTTGCTTATAACATTCCAGGCGTTCTTTACACCATGAGCTGCAAGTCATGGATCAGGCTTATCCTACCGTAGTCCATTCCTCAGTACCAGTTTTCTGTATTAGTTACTATTCTCATTATTGTGACAAAAGCAACTTAAGTAAAGGTTTCTTTGGCCTACAGTCTGAAGAGACTGTCATTGCAGTGAAGGTGTGTTGGAAGGTGCTAAGTCCATGGTCAGAAAGCAGAAAGATGATGCAGGTGCCGGCTGCTTCTATCCCTTTTATTTAGTATAAGGCCCCAATCCATAGGATGGTGCCACTCACATTCAGGCTGGGTCCTCAAGTGAAACCTCCCTGAAAACAGATGCCTGCAGGAGTACTCCTACAGCGTTCTACAGCATTCCACATGCAGTCACCCTGACTATGAAGATGAGCCACCACAGTCAGCCTGCAGGACATCTCATCGTTCTATCCTTGCTTTCATACAACTCTCATACCTACCATTTCTGTCTTTTTAGTGGTTCTTTGACATTTTGTAGAATTGGAGACAGTTGCTTCTGAAGAAGCCAGTTAATAGGGGAAATGAACCACAGTGTAGTTCAGTCCAGTGGTCGCTGCTATAGCCTTTATCCACAGACCAAAACTGCTGTTTGGAGAGCAAGTCCACTTGCTTCAGTTTCCTGCATGTACTGTCCCTAGAATATCCAGTTCTGATTTTGTGGATGGATGGAGAACAAAGACACTTGGACATGGCAGTCTCCTCAATTTCAAGTGTTCCAGGCTCTTCATAGCAAAGAGAACTGGTGTGTTAGGATGGGTAGGGCCAGGTTTTAGCTGCTCAAGCCCAGAGTACAGAGGTCATTCAGGAGGGCCTGTTGACATTAGCATTCTGGGAAGGGGGAGGCTGGAATCTGGAGGCACAAGAGCACCTGGCCCTCTTGCCTTGAACATAGACATTCCTGGGGTTTCTGTGGCTTCCAGGATCACTCTTAAATGGTTACAAATCCATTATGACCCTGAGGACAAATCATTGAAGGGTGATTGTGATGTGTGTGCACCACTGTACACGTGTAGTGTCTGAGTTGTCAAGTTCTAGAAAGACCATGCCAGGTGGCCACTGTAGGGTCACCAGGCTGTTGGAAAGCACTCATTTTAACTTTGCCCCTCCAGCATAGACTTCAGCAACAGTATACTTCACAAGCTGTAAAACTTGCTCAGCCTGATATAATATAAATAATAAATTGTATCTTGTCAAAAAATTTTTAGGAATGAGCCGAGAATGATGGCATATATCTTTAATTCTCGCACCTGGAAAACATAGCCAGGCAGATCTCTGAGTTCAAGGCCAGCCTGTTCTCCATATCGAGTTCTAGGTCAACTAGGGGTATATAGAGGGACTCTTGTCTTAAATATAAAAAGAATACAGAAATTAATATTTTCCTCATTATTTTTCTTGATATCCCAATTTTTTTATGTTTAAAACTTAGGAAGAACATACTTTGGATTTAAAACATTTTAAAAAATGACGTGTACATGTGGGTATGTGTGTGTACTGGTGCATTCACGCATGTGTGTATGTGTAAATGCATATACCATGTCATACATGTGGAGATCAGAGGGCAGCTTCCAGGAAGTAGTTCTTTGTCCATCTGTTTGGGTCCTAGGTATTGAATTCAGGCCACTAGCTTGGTGACAGGTACCTTTACTCTCTGAGCCATCTCACTATCCCCATACTTTGAATTTTAATACAAATACTGATGATTTGTAGGGAGTTGGGTTTTTGTTTTGTTTCCTTTTTTATAGTACTGGTGGTTAAATTTAGTGCTTTGCTTATGTTGGAGTCTGTCACTAAGCTACATTGCCTGCCCGCTTTTTCATTTTATTTGAGGCATAGTCTAAGTAAGTTGTCCTTCCGGCCCTTGAATTCATTCTTTGAACTCACAACCCTTCTGTTTTAGCCTTCTGAGTACTGGAATTATAGGCATTTGTCATGGTGCTGGCTATAGTTCTTTGGTGTGACCATCAAGATTTTCTGAGGCTGGAGGCTGGAACTTTGTGGTTAAGACTACTTGCCGCTCTTGCAGAGGACCTGGGTTTGATTCTTAGTACACATATGGTATCTCCATGGTAACTCCATCTGCAACTCAGTTCCAGGGGTCTGACCCCATCTTCTGACCTCCAAAGGCACCAGGCTTGCATGTGCTACACATACACAGGCAGGCAAAAAGCTCATAACATACAAATAAATAATTCTTTCTCTTTCTTTTTTGAGACAGGGTCTGTCTGTGTAGCTCTGGCTGTCCTGGAACTTGCTCTGTAGACCAGGCTGGCCTTGAACTCGGATCCTCACAGGTGCTAGGTTTAAAGGTGTGGGACACAATACCCAGCAGAAAAATAAATCTTAAGTAAAACCAAAATGGTTCTCTGAGGCCTAGCTTCATGCTAGTGGTTGCATATGATGTGTATCAAACCATTTTAGCTGCTGCATCACTCCTGCGTCCTTGGAGGTCTTATTTGTAGACTCTGTTGCCTTCTAAGGTGTTGGGTGTTGAAACCAGGGTCTCATGCATGCTGGGAGTATGCTGTAACTGGGTAGCTCTCGGGCCCTGGGATTTGGATTAAGATATCTTATTGTGCATAGAATAGGAGTCACATCCAGTTTTGAGTTGCCTCATGGATACTGGGAAATGAACCTGGGTCCTCTGCAAGAGTGACAAGTGTATAAGTCCAGCCTCAGCCTCAACTTCTATGTAGGTGCTGTAAATCAGGTCCTCACGTTATTCTTTAGCCTCTGCGTATGTCTTTGTGGCTGAGTTTGGGGTCAGTTTCAAAGTCACACCTATCTCTGGTCTGGTATGCTTTTAGGCCAGTCAGTTATTGACAAGGAGTATTGGTTTAGAAGCTCTCTCAGCAATCCCTCTATTCTTTCTTCGGTCACTTGTTTGAAATAGCGTGATTTCATTTCAAAATGACATTTGCCTCAACATGACAGAGATGGCCTGAATGCTGTGCTTATAGGGTTGGCTTGTAGGGTTGGCTGACCCCTCCCTGCACAGAGCCTGCAGGTGGAGGACTAAACTCTTGAGTTCTGCATCTCTAGGGTGTTACTCTCATAATGCAGTGCATGCCTGGTTTAGAAAAGTGGCAGGGAGCAAGGCAGCTGTTGTAGTTGAGCAAGAAAGTGAAGTTCTGTGCTGTGGGGCAGCCACTTCCTGCTCAGTGGAACCCCACCTGCCTTAACTATTCCTGTGGTAATTACTTTCTGTGTCCCAGCCATCCAATGAAGTACTGTTGGTAGTACTTCATTCTCCCTTTCCAAAGCTGCCCTGTGACACCAGGAAGTGGGACATAACAAACCTGGACAGTTAGCTACCTGGCAGCTCTCCCAGGTAGTTGTGCATTTGGGTCTGTTGTGTAATGAAGAATCATTTGGTATCTTCTGGAAGAATTAGGATTTGAGGCTACAGCAGATTCTGTGGCCTGCCTGCCTCTAGGAAGACCAAATCTACAGTCACAGCACCCATAATGTACATAATCTTGTCAGGAAGGGCTGAGGCTGGGAGGGAGCCCTGAACCCAGCTATACACGGGCGGCAGAACTGAAGGTGATTCTGGACATTGGGCTTATTGGGCTTGGTGGGCCTGTGGGAGGAAGAAGATATGAACTCTGCTGTTCTGGAGGTAAGCACACACAGTGCTAAAGGGGCCAGGTCCTGTCAGGCAAGGCAACTGTGGTCTGCTGGTCTAGCTTGGGGTCTGAGCATGGGAGGAGAACTTGGCAGAGGCATACTTGTGAGGGATGGTGCATGGCTCTTTCCACCACCCCCTACTCTCTTTTTCTTTTGGTAGAACTAGGAATTGAATCTAGGGCCTCACCCATGCTAGTCAAGAGCTCTTAGCACTGAATTTAGCTCCCAGCCTCTGACTGTTCAAGGGCTTCTCCTACATAACTCCTGTCTCTCACCCTGCCATCCTCTGCATCCTTAACCTTCAGAATCCATGTGGGTCTCCTGCTCTGGCAGCTCTTGATATGCCAGCCCATTTCTCTCCCTTCTCCAGACTCCGGAAAGTTTGAATCTTCATAAATACTTTTTGAGTTTATCTCCAGCCATCTGTTAATCTTCATTTAAAGGTTTTAGATTCTTCCCTGAGGACATGGATGCTTGCTTCCCATGTGAGGTGGGAGATTCCCTGGGCATATCCTCCGAGCCCTCTCTATATGGACCATGATTGATCTGTCCAGTTCTTCCTACTCACAGGATGTGTTTACTTGGTCTCTCTAATCCTATCCCCCACCTTCTCTGGCTATTTCTGCCTGCTCTATAGGAGGTGAACCTCTGTTTCCAGGGATCATCAGTGGACAGCTTAGCTTCTTCCTTGTATCCACATCTCACCAGATCTTGATCTGCTGGGATTCCTGCCCTTTCTTAGGAAAAGAAATAGCTTAATTGTTTCATCCAGTTATGCAGGGTTCAAGTGCTCGAAGGAGTTGGAAAGGCCAGTGGTGGGGCATCCATAGTCATTGCTGAATCAGAAAGGCCAGTGGTGGGGCATCCAGAGTCATTGCTGAGGTTGCTATGGTATCAATGCCAGCTGTGTGTGTGTTTTTTTTTTAATGCTTTTTAACAAAGATTTTAAAATGTTATTTGTAGGAGTGTTTTGCTTGCATATATGTATGTGTACCATGTGTATGCCTAGTTCCTGTGTAGACCAGAAGAGGTCATTGGTTGCCTTGTAACTAGAGTTACAGATAGTTGTGATTCACCCTGTGGGTGCTAGGAACCAAATACAGGTCCCCTGCAAGAACAGCAAGTGCTCTTTCCAGCCCTTCCACAGGCATGTATGTGGCAACCCCCAGAGGTGTGTCCAGATATGCCTGTGTGGTGCGTGGTTTCTCTTCGGTGCATGCACACTTTGTTCCTGACTGTTTATTCAGTATTTTGCCCTAGGCTTTTTCATAACAGCACATATAAACATGTGGTTGATACTCTTTTATGGATTTTTTTGAGATAGGTTCTTGTTATGTAGGTCTTGAGCTCAGGATTCACATGTCTCAGCTTCCCTGATTCCCTGATTCCCTGATTCTGAGGTTACCAGTGTGTACTATCACTACTGGCCCTAGTAACATGCACACATGCTTGTGCCTGAGTACATGTGTGCGTGCATGTAACTATGTGTATTTGTGTCCTTATGAGCATTTGTGCACATGGGTATTAGAGGTCAGCCTTGGGTGTTTGTTAGGTGGCGTCCACCTTGTCTTCTGAGGTGGGGACTCACTGGCCTTGAGTTTACGGGTTAGCGTAAACTCAGTGCTGAGATTTGTACCTGTCTTTTTTGTAGTTTCTGGGGCTTGAACTCAGTTCCTCATGCTTGTGTGCAAGCACTACTGAATGAGCTATCTTTATAGCCTTTTCTAAGTGTTTTAAAAATGCTTATAGACACACAGAAGTTGAGATAGTGTGCTGGTGGCTGATATCTCTGTTGTCCTGTCTTAGAATAGCCATCAAGTAAGCTATATGTTTTGGGATAACTCTTTAAAACACCCAAGGCACGCATGGTTCAGGTATGGCCAGGCATAACTTGGTGGAGACTACCTGGGTTCCATTTTCCCACCCCTTCCCCTACAAAGCCCCAAACAGAACCTGGCTAATATAAGCCAAGGCAGTTAGCAGCCATTCATTATTATCACGTGTCAGCTCAGGACTCGCCATGGTTTCCGGAAGTTGACATTTTAATGGGCCTGTGTCTAGATCATTTTCTCTAGATGCCTGTGCTTTGGAGACATTCTTGTTGACTCCACCGTCACTGGTCTGTTTGTTATTCCTGTACAACCTTCTCCCAAAGGCGGTAGAGTCGGGAAGGTATTGAATGAGGTAATGAGGCATGGGCACATCTTCCTGAATAGGTCCGTCCCCTAGTGAGGCCCGACCACAAGGCAGCATCTGCACACCTGACCCAGCTCCTGATCCCAGAATGTGAATAAGTGCTTGGTATTAAGATGGCCATGGTCATCTGCCAAGGAGGTGACATGAACATTTGTCTGCTGTAGGGTGCCTTGATTTAAGCAAGTCTTTGATGGATGTCCTTGTAGAATGGGGCTTGGCTTCCTGTGGATTCTTGGAAGTATTTCCAGGTTAAGGATCAAAGGTGGGGAGGGGGGACTGCCAGAGGCAGCATCATTTCATTATTGAGGGGTCTGCAGAGTTTCTTCAGTGATGGCGAGGACAGCTTGTCTGCATTTTCCTGTCAGCTATCTATCTGCCTTTTTCTCAGTGCTGGCTCTCTCTGTGAACTGGTTTTGACTTTTTGAGTCGAGCTGCTCTTTGTTTTTAAGCATCTGACCTTCAGGGCTGCTTTGGTTTGCTGTAGAGTCCTTGTGTGCAGGCTGATTGCTCTTTAGAAATTGCGCTAGTAATGGCTTTTCCCTTTTGTTCTTTCTGATTATGTTGTTTGTAAAGGCATTTTGTCTGTTTTTTTTCTAGTATTCTGTAACTTAAAAATACCTTAAGTGAGTAAAATGTGCTGTAAAAGGCAGCTATGAATCTTTTTTTTCTAGACAGGTTTTCTCTGTGTAACCTGGCTGTCCTGGAACTTGTTTTGTAGACCAGACTGGCCTCGAACTCAGGTCCACTTGCCTCTGCCTCCTGAGTGCCAGGATTAAAGGTGTGCGCCGCTGCCGCCACCTGGCCGCGGCTCTGAATCTTGAAAGGCTTTCCTAGAGTCTGGATGTATGCGTGCATGCGTGTGTCTGTGCCACACGTGTGTCAAGGCCAGTGGTTGGCATTGGATATCCTCTTCAATCACTCTCTACCTTACTTTTTCCCAGACAGTAGCTCACTATCTAACCTTGGAATTTACTATGTAGTCTAGGCTAGCCCTGAACTCAGGGAGAGCACCTATCTCTGCCTCATGAGCTACGTGGTTAAAGCCATGCCTGGCTTACCGCCTCATTTCTTGAGATAGTCTTTCACTTAACCTGGAGTTTACTGCCTGGCTATAGACTTGGCTGGCCATCAAGCTCGTAGGGTCCCTGTCTCTGTCTCTCACGGCTAGGATTTTATGTGTGTATTTACTCCCATGCCTGGCTTTTTAGGTGGGTTCTGGAAATTCAGACTCAAGTCATCAGGCTTGCATGGCAAACATTTTACCCACTGAGCCATCTCCCAGACTTGTGAAAGCTATTTGACCACCTGATCATGTCATCATTTAGTTGTTTTTTCTTTTGTCCTGTGGCTATAATATAAATGATTCCCCCCCATACTAAGTATGGGCCTCACACACAGTAGATAAACACTCTGCTGTTGATCTGTCCCATAGTCCTGTGTATAACTTTCAGCGTCACACACAGGCTGCTGTATATTGATTGGTGTTGTGTGGGCCATGACAAGTTGGCCACTCATGAGCCCATGCACCTGGCCCCTCCTGCCGTATTTGTAAGGATAATGCATGTTGTCTGGCTTCTTGGCAGGCATCTCCACATTGTTGGGTGTGTGTTGATAACACTGGTTTCAGTTTGTTTCCTGGCGCCTGAGATGTGACCGCACACATCTTTTGCTGGAACCCTTCAGGTTGGCCTCTAATATGCCTACTTAACGTGTCTTTTCAGATGAGGGAGTCGGAGTGGTTATTGTCTGGCATGGTCCTGGATCAGAGCTCTCTTTTTCCATTTCTCTTTTGAGATCATCTCTTCCATGTTGCCAAGGCCAGCCTCGAACTCCTGGCCTCAGGTCATCCTTCCACTTGTGGAATAGTGAGGGTTTTAGGTGTCTTCCACTATGCCTGGCTTCTATATTTTTTAATGGTTCTTTTTGTGGTGCTGGGGATTGAACTTGGGGCTTTTGCACGAGTTGGGCAAGCATTAGCATGCCTCTTTGTAGCCTTGAATGTCTTGGAACTCACTCTGTAGATCAGACTGGCTCAAACTCATAGACATCAGCCTGCCTCTGCCTCCTGAGTGCTGGTATTAAAGGTATGCTCTTTTATACATGCCTCTTTTCATGAGAAATTTTTATCTCATAAGTTTTCTAACATTTTCAAATATTGTTTCTCCCCCCAAACCAGATTTTGTTAAGCAATTTTGTAGGGGCTGTGTTTTCCCAGTAGGTGGTCACAGGCCTGGTAGCAAAGCCTTGAGTCCTGGGGTCTTGGCTTTTTCTTGTAGCTTTCAGGTGTCCACAAGGTCTAGTCTGGGAAGTCCTCACTCAGGACAGTGGCTTGGAGGCCTTGGGTCTTCCAGGTTGGCTTCCTCCCTGTTGATCCCAGCTTGCTGATTCGATGAGCTTTAACAGCTTCATTGTCCCCATTCTGCCCTGCTCAGCCCTATATCCACTTGGTATTCTCCACTTGGGGTATGTTTGTGATGTTTATTAGATGAACATGGAATCTGTTCCAGATATGGTAGCCTTTGGTTTCATAATGGCTATGGTTGCCGCTCTGGCACACCCTAATGAAGACCTAGGTGGCTCATAAGACTGTCCCTGTGGTTACCAAGAGTCTGCATCACACAGCACCTCTTGGCTCAGTAGGTTTGTGCTGAAGAGGGAGTGTGGCTGGTGTGGGGTGGCCTCGTTCTTGCTGGGGTTCTGTCCCTCAGACTGGAGGGAGGGCACCCTTAGTTTCTTCTAAGCCATTAAATCAGGCAACTTCTCAGAATAAAGAACAGCACAGACAGAGCTCAGAGCTCCCCTATGCCAGGTCTGTTGGTCAGAAGCCAGTTGGTAGGACAGCCCATGCTGCAGGCACAGATGGCTTCCAGAAGTGACAGTAGCTCCCCAGGAGGTTGACTTCCTAGGTAGGGGCTGTGCCAGGCTCTTAGGTGCCTCGGGGCTGCATAGTTCCAGCCAGCTTGGCCTGTTGTGCAGCACGCGGGAGTCAGGAGAATACTGGAGTATGGTTTCAGGAATTAAACTGTTCAGTATTTTTGGAGGGAACGTTCTCCAGGTTAGTAGTGCATAGATGGGGATTATGGAACATTACCTGAGAGGAATGATGACCAGCAGTGGCTGGAGTCTAGGTGCAGCTTTATATACATTTGGAGAAGCTGACTGACCACAATAGTCATGTTGGCACTCAGGAGAATGCTGAGAGGTGGTGGCTGTTTTGACACCATGTAGCCAGCAGGCCCAACCTTGCTAGGACTCAGCTCTCCAGCAAGCTCTGAAGTTTACATGTATTTTTGTGTCTGGTGAGGTCAGTGGCCCACCTTCCGAAGGGTGTGTAATGACTTCAGCCCTTCCTCACCTGTGGGGTCTACAGAGGCATCACTCGAGAGGTGTGCCCACAGATCAGGTCATGCACACGTACAGGCCTCTCAGAGCTGTGGGGTACCCAGCCTGGTGCCTGTGTGGAAGGGACTAGTGTAGTGTCTGTCTGTCCTGACATGTGAAGGAAAGTAACCGCAGCTGCCAGACAAGTGAGTAGATTTCCCAGGAGAATCCAGTTTGGTGCTGGAGGTTCCCTGACAGGCTGCCTAGGGGCCTCCTTCCCAGGTGTCCTCAGAGCTGACTTCTTGACCCCTTAGGCAATCCACACACTTTGAGCTGCTGAGGAGAATGTATTTCTGACATGATGTGCTTTTTAACATCTGCATGTTACTTTATTCATTTATCGTCTGTATCCTCAAAGATAGCAGAGGTCTGTGCCTGCCTTCGTGTGTTTCCTAAGGAGATTGTTACGTTTTCATGGTTGTCTTAGAAGGGCTGGTGAAACAGGAAACTGCTGAGATAATACTTTTCCTAGTGGTTTTGATGAGGGCATGTATTCATGACCTCATGTCTCTATGTACTTAGGATGAAAATAGAACACAGGAGAAGTGGGAGGCTTGAACAGGAGAGCTTCAGCAAAGGGTTTCTGCAGGTCCTCCCTGCCTGGCCTTCATGATAGGATACTTGTCTTGTGCATCCCAACCTCATAGTCAACAGTGTTTCTGGCCAGAGGTCAGTGCTCAGACTGCCAGGCAGTGCCCACACCCATCAGACAGGTGTCTTGCAGAGAAGAGAGATGGGCAGTAGAAAAATAGATAAGTTGTAAACTGGGAAGGACTTGGGGAGAGTTAGGGAAGGCAGGGCCCTGGCTTATGTCTGGGGAGAGAACCACCTCGAATGAGCTCTGCGGTGCAGCTAGGAGGGAGCAGGAGCACCTCTGTACCTCGTCCAGCTTCATTCGTCCTACTTAAAAGTCCACCTTTGGCCTGCATCTGTTAGCATAACTGCAGGGCTATGATTGCAGTCACTGGTGCTCTTTTATAAAAGGATGGTGGTGGTGACCACTCTGGACTGTCATTGAGACTGGTGCTGTCGTGTGCGTGAAAGTTGGCCATTGGGCACCAGCAAGAGTTGCTAAATGAACAGAATGGCCTGTAGGACTCTGCTGTTTGCTGTTGGTGAGTTGATTATCTATCCATCATGTTCTCTGGACGGGGGGTGGGGTGGGGGGTGGCCGTTGTTGTGGTCACTGTGGTCATTGTCATCCGCTGCTGTTTCTTACAGTACAATCCTGCCTAGGGCAGAATAGAAGAGACCAGCCAGTGTCAGCAGATATTTTTCTTTTTTTTTTGAGAATAGTTAATGTCTCCCTGGGAGTTGGCTGGGCTCTCCAGCATAAAGTTGTTGCAGGAGAGCAAAGTCCAGTGCACTTACTTCTATGTCTAATGTAATGGAAAGTGGGCAGAGGGGTGGGGGTGTTGCTGGGGACCTTGTGAGTCATGTGGCTACTCGGGTCAGTTACCACCCTTAGATATGCTGCTGTCATGATTGTCACTGGACTTTATAGCCTTGGATGTACCTGGTGTGACCCTGGAGATACTGTGATCAGGTCAGTAGGGTGGTTGGTGTTCATGGGCACATTGCTCTTCTTTGCCACATTCAACCCCAGTAGCCTTTGGCCTCTCTACTCAGTGCTCTGCTGTGGTCCTAATTTGGGAGGAGGGAGGGGAGCTGCAGCAGGCCTTTTCTATGCTGCCCTTCCCCAGAGCCAGGAAGGACAAACAGAGAAGGGTGTGGCTCACAGAGCAGCCCCTCCTGCTGTGGTGGCTCTGTGTGGAGAGTGTCAGTCCACAGAATGGGTTGAATCTGCATCAGCCCTTCTCTAGTCCAGGGAAGGCGAAGGATGTTTTGTGCTTTCTGTGTGTTCTTGTTGTCCTTACCATTGGTCAGCCCATCTGGTCCCACCTTTGTAATCCCCTCCAGACAGGGTAGATGTGCGTGTGAGCATAGCTGTGCATTCCTGGCATAGAGAACTGGAGCTGTAGGGTACGGCATTCTCCCTCTATAACGCTGGGCTTGCTCAGATCCTTTCAGAATATGCTCAGTGGCTACTTGGCTACTGTTAGTCACCTGGTGCTGTGCTACAAGCATCCTCAGAGCCGGGTGGCTTAAGGTGACAGTGACCATACGTTTATGGTCCTACTGCGTCTGTGGGTCAGGCTTGTGCAGTGAGTGGCATAACTAGGAACTTCTGTCTTGGGTTGAACGCTGTACAGATCTGCAGCAGTCTGGAGGCTCTCCTACCTCTGTGATAGAACCTCCCCTGCCCACCACAGGCGCCAGCTTTTCAATTTCCAGGGCAGACAGCGTGCCGGCTGTACTACCATTTCAGCTGCCTGTGCGACAGAGCAGTTCAGTCAGGCTGGGCGGACAGGAGGCGGCTGTCTCCTTCTGAGCTGCTGTAATGAAGATATAATGAAATCTACTTCTTACAGTTTGGGTGGCTGCAGTCCAAGATCAAAGGCAGATTTGCTCAGCAATGGCTTATGCCCCCCCCTTTATTTCCCTCTTAAGTAGACTGAAGGTAGATTTATTAAGGACAATGAAGAAAAGGAGGCTCCAGGGGAGTAAAAGTCTTCTGGTTTCTTCTTGCTGTGTGCCTACATGGTGAAAGAGCAGGCAGCTCTGTGGGTTCCTCTTGTGGGCGCCCTGATCTTCACAAGGGCTCTATCCCCTGTCCTCACGGTTTCCTGAATGTCCTACCTCTATGTGAAGGCTGCATTCAGCATGTGAATGTGGGCAGCAGACATTAGATTGTATCAGACCCTTCTGCGGGGTGGGAGGTGGGGTGTCTTTTCCTGTATACTGTGGTCTGAGATACTGATGGAGGGTAGCATGCTCTCTGGCATGGTCAGGTCTCTGTAAGGAGGCTGCTGACCTCCAGTGTCAGCTAGACAGAGACTGTGTTGCTGGTTTCAGGTCTCTGTGAGGAGAACCCCTAGTGGTTTTGTTTTCTAGTGTCCTCTATGGAAAGCTTATGTTCTCTTTGTGATGTTGACACCCACATGTTGTGAAAGAGTTGCCTCTGTCCATGATGCACTGGGGCAAGTTGTGGTGGGCCTCAGCTGACCCAGGAGTCTTCCGTTGATCTCAGACCCTACTTGAACAGGGGCTGAGGAGAAAGCTGTGTATTTACTGCTGGCTCTGGAAGATAGATCTGTTAGAAGCATTGTCGTGAAATTGTGCCTGAAAGCCAGTGGCTCTCAGCTGAGGGCAATTTTGCGATCTGGAGATAATTTTGTTTGTCATACTGGGACGTATGACTGGTGTGTAGTGAGAAGGAGTCAGGGTGTTGCTGAACACACTGTCATGAAGGGTGACCCCCTTCAGGAGCTGTCCAGGGGCCATTTGGGTCACAGGAGGGTGGCTGGTCAGGGAATCAGCAGACCGAGTCTTAGGTTTCCATCCAGGTTTGATGGAAGGTTTCCAAGCAAAGAGACAAAAGCACTAGGACATCAGCAAGGGGTTTACTTGGGATTTGGGGAATACAGTCACTCTGGTTTGTGGACATGGCTGAAGCAGTGTGTGGCACACTAAGTTTGGCAGTCCTCTGTGGCTTCATGTCTCTTTCCCGTGTCTTGGTCCATTGCTTCCTGATTATTTTTGAGCTTGATGATCCCAAACTGAGACTTGTGGAGAAAGTCTGCCCGTTGACTACATATCTGACCCTCGAGGGTTCTGCTGGACATTCCTGGCCAGTGAGCTCTCTGGAGTCCGCTGCAGGAGGCAAGGGTTGAGTTGAAGGTAGGGATCCTGCTGGGGCCAGATGGAGGCTGAACAGGCCACCTGAGTCTCTAGGGTGTCTGCCTGCACTGATGCAGCATCCAGAGTTGGAATGGTGGGTTCTCCTCAAGGCAGAATGCGACCCTAGAGGCAGGAGGAGCATGGCTGAGGAACTTCCTAGAGCCTGCCCATGCCGACTGCGTTTTCCTTAGGGAGGTGATCGATCTCTACTGTGGTGGATGTCAAACTGGTTTCTTTGAGTGGTAGCATAACAGAATTTAGAAATACAAGCATAGCACAGTGCTATATGGGTTGTGTTCCTGTGTGGTAGACTTGAGTTCCATTGAGGCAGACACTTTAAAGGGCAAGGAAAGAGGTGATTCTGTCTGTGTCACCGTAATCCATAGTCTTTTCTGCCAGAAACAGCAAATGCTGCTGTCCCAGTGTGCTCTGCCTTACGCTGCTTTGGTGGTCAGCGGGTAGTTGGGAAGGACACTTTCCAAGAAGTAGCATGCTGACTTTGAAGAGCGGCTGTCCTGTAGAACTCCACAAGGCTTGTCTGGGGAATTGGCCGATATAGTCAGTCGGTGCCGGAGAATGGCAAAATGGGATAATGCCGTGTGCCTGCTTGTCCAGCATGAGGAAGAGTCTGTCCTACTTGATCAGACCCAGCCAGCGGTGACACATTGGGGCAGAGACAGGAGCAGTGGTGTGTTGCGACTATACCAGGAACCCTACCCCCTCCTAAGCCCATGGAGCTGAGGGAGCCTGGGAAAGGAACATTGCTCTGAGCTATAAATGCTAAAACTGGGACTCAGGATCACTAGACCTGTTCCAAATATTCAGGCTGTACCTACCTGGCCTGATCTGGTATTCCGTATCTCTTACTCACTGGCCCTGGGGCTTGACCTTTGCTTCATTGGCCTCCTGGCCTGGCCCACCTGGTGTTGCTAGCATGGCCTGCCTCTGTTTAACCTGTCTAATGCATTTAGCTTTGGCGTTCGGTGTCATATCCCATGATTTCCCTGGGGTTTCCTGCTAGGTTGTGCTGACAGTTGACCTTCCCCACTCAGACTAACGTCTTGGTTTACCTACCTTAATTGTGGCCTCCCCCTCTTGACCCTCTGTGGCCTCAGCCACTTGGACTTTTCCCTGGTTTAATTCATTGACTTTAACTAGCTTAGTCTGTCCTCTGGGTATTTCTTTCCTGGCTCTTGTGGATTTATAGATAAAGCTTCATTCTCCTGTCATTATAGCCCTCAGGTTTCACCCATCCTGCTGTAACTTCTTCAGGCTCATCAGTGGGTTTTAACTAGCCTTCCCTTTGCCTATTGGCTTAGGGGAACCTTAGCTACCTGCTGTTTCTAATTTCTTGGCTTTATTCCACTGGCCTTCCCAACTTGGTCCTCCCAATTTGGCCCTCCTACCTAAAGTAGTTTTTAAGTGTTTGCTTATTCATTTTGGTGGTGCTGGATTTAGAGCCTGTACCTTGAGCAAGCCTGGAAGCAGCTCCTCCACTCTTAACCTAACACTCCAGCCGAGGCCTATTAGCTTTAGATTGCTAGCTGTTTCTCCTGGCCTGCATACCCACTGGGCTCATGTAGGCACCTACTTGCACTCCTGTCAAGTTCTTGCATTGAGTCGTTCACTGTACCTCTGCTTTAATCACCTGATCTCAGTGCCTTAGATTTATTTACCTGGTGTTAATTCCTAGCTTTGAACTTGGGCTTTAAATACCTAGATTTTAGTCCTTTAACTTTACTAACCTGGCTTAAGCCTGTTGATCTTACCTACCTGGCCTTATTTGAATCCTGCCTTATTCATTCTTAATATCCTGGTGCGCCTGTGTGTGCTCCTGTGTTACCACGTGATTTTATTCAGCCAGCTTTCTTTTCACCTTAGTTGGGTAGCTCCGTGGCCTGGCCTGCATGTGGCCCTGTCACTGTCCCCAGGGGCTTATGGCAGCTCCATTCTGTTAAGTAGGAGACTGGGATCCTGCTGGGCTTCTCTTGGCCACTGTCCTCTCTCTCACTTCTGTAACCACTTTTTCTTCTGTGGAAGAATGTTTGGATGGACATTCAGTGGGCTCCATTGCTGCCTCCTGTCCTCTGCCTCAGGCCAGTGGCCACGGACAGTTGACTTTGTTGTAAATGAGGCTTACCCCTGGGAGGGGCCTAGCCGTGGTGTCCCTTCCAGGCTTGACCTTTTGTTTGGTGAAGGCGGGAATAAAGTTTTCCAGTTTCCTGAAGGAGGATGAGAATGAGAGTCTGGTAAGATTCCTTCCTGGTTTTCCAGCTGACTATCAGATGCTGTTGTCTCTCACGTATCACCTGGTGACCATTTCCCTCTGCCATCAGAGTCCTGGCTTTTTATGACTGGATTTGCATGTCATACTCTTCCAGCTATGGTGGCCACTGGAAGCATTGTAGCACTGGGGCTCCCTCCGCTGCCACCATGCCATTCTGCATAGCAGTGACTGCTGTGCTTGTATGTTTAATTTAGGTCTGGTGTGTTTAACAACTTTGGCTGTGTGGCTCTTGAGATGTTGTATTTACTGTTGTTGTTGTTGTTACTCTCTGCAGGCCAGTCTAATTGAAGCCAACGGAGAACTAAAGGTCTTTATAGACCAGAATCTTAGTCCTGGGAAAGGTAAGGGAGCCTGTTCTGGAAATGTAAGTCTGCTGATGATTATGTGGTATGTCAATGCCTTGCTGACTGCAGGGCCCACTGCAGTGCTTTGAGATGTCAGGAAATGCAGGAAAGTGTGAAGAGGGGATTAGGCGTGTGTGTTCTGTGCCCAGAGATGGGTGCCTCACCCCACGAGTCCCAGGGCTCCCATGTGGAGTGCGTGTCTTCTCAGGCTTGTGCTTGTGTGTTAGTGATTCCTAGAGGGTGCCTGGTGCGGTAGGAGTTGTGTGTGCTAGATGGAAGGCTGACCCTACCTTCTCAACACCCCACAGTGTGGTTTAGCCTTGGTGTCTGTAACAGCAAACAGCTGCCAGTATCCTGCTCACCCCCCTGGGTTGTGGTGTGTGTGTGTGTGTGTGTGTGTGTGTGTGTGTGTGTGTGGTGTTGCCGCTTTGTCCGGTCCCTGTGGCACCCCATCCCCTTAGCACCAAGCTGTTTCTGCAAAGCACTGTGGCCTTGTGCTATGGCACTGCTAAAGACCAAACTTGTGGAAAGGTCCTGTTGTCCCCAAAAACATCTCCTTTGGGTCAGGCGAGGGCCCTATGAACGTACAGCCTGTGTGGTAGATGAATCATGGCATGTCAGGGTTCTGTGTTCTGTTAAGAAAGAGTTCCTTATTTCTGATTTCTCTTTTTTGCACATGTAAAAGTAGCTATTTTCCTGTTAATAGTGAAATCCAGGAAAGTGACTCCTGCATGCAGAAGAGGCTCTACGGTTTTAAGAACTGTGATCTGGCCCTTATTTGGCCTTCTCTGTGCAGTCATGCTATTTGTTTCTGGTGGTTTACATCCTATGTGTATTGGAGCCCAGGGATTATCTGTCTCCAGCCCCCAGGGGCCAGGTTCTGAGCTACTGTTGTGACTTTCCCAAACTTCAGTGTGGGCATAGAAGTGAGATTTGACCTTGGTCTTCAACACCCCCCCCCATCTTTGGTACTTGTGTGGTCCCCGCTCCTTATGTGGGACACACTGGACCATCAGTTATGAGGGTTGTACAGGGCCTGTTTGTCTACTGAGACTGGTTCCTTGTTGGTTTAGTAGGGACAGGCTGTCTTTGGTGCAGATGTTTAGTAGGGACAGGCAGTCTCTGCAGATGTTTAGTAGGGACGAGGCAGTCTCTGCAGATGTTAAGTAGGGACAAGGCAGTCTCTGGTGCAGATGTGGGTGCTGTCGGTCTTTGTGGTTGGCAGCATTCTGTGTGTATAAGAAAGGAACTTCAGTATCACTAACAGGACAGTAGGGTTTCGGTGGGAGTTTCAGGCATAACATTTCCTATCCAAGTGACAGAGGCAAAATAACTGGAGGTGAGCGACCTCTTTTTCCTGGAATGATGCTCCCTCCTCTGGTGTTTGCTTTGAACTCTGCTGTGGCTGCCAAGTCATTCTTTTCACACGTCTATGGTTAGATGCACACAGGTCTGACCTTGAGCTAAAGTTAACCTGTAGGGAGGGTTAGGATGTAAGACATGTATGTGGCACATGTTTTAAGATGCTGTGCATATCATGGTCAGGATGTTCACTTCTGTTTCCTTGTACTCCTGGCTTTTGTTGTCACCTGTGACAAACAAGTTGTGCACCTGCATGAGCTTCGGGGCAGGTTGGTGCTGCTCACTGATTGACTGCCACCTGTGCATTGGTACTCAGTTCTTAGGGGTCCTGTCACTTCACAAGCAGTGGCTTGAACTTGTGTGACAGATGCTGTACATGGATGCTGTTTTGGAGTTCTGATGTCTGGAAAATGCACAACAGTGTCTCCCTTCTCTAGACCTTCTTCCCTCCCCAGAGGGTGAGCATTCTAGAGAATCTGCCCAGGTAGAATTGTCTGTCTGTGGGATATGCAAGCCTCGTTCCTGACAGGTGTCCTGGGTGGACATACCCAAAGGAGTGCCGTGAGCCTCAGGAGCCCAGGCACTTGTAGTACGTGTGATTTCTTGGCCCTGTGCTGTCCAGATTCATCTGTTAGCACATGCGGAGCCTTCTGTTCCTTTGCAGGTGGAGCAGGAGTAGATTTCCACCCAGGTGAGGGCTGAGACAGCTGTCTTCACTAGTGAGTTCCTTGACAACTGTCTTCACTAGTGAGTTCCTTGACAACTGTCTTCACTAGTGAGTTCCTTGACAACTGTCTTCACTAGTGAGTTCCT
>LOJH01017868.1:0-19531 GCA_001685095.1 Ellobius talpinus
TTATTATTTCGGGGTATAAGCTAGCCGTGCGGGAGCCGGGTGGGACGAAAGCAGTCCGTGCTCCTATTTACCACAGGAAACCATCAATTTAAGGAAGAGACAGCCCACAGTACTGGGAAAGATCTTTGCCATATAACACAGGATTAGTATCACCTTATAATCTAATTTTAAAACATAAACTTTAAAAAAGATCTGGAGCAGAGATGCCACCATCACAGATGGGGACTGCCATCCCAGAAGCCATGGATTGCTAAATGAAAATCTCAGTGACAGATGTGGGACACCTTCGTAGAATTGTTGGCTAGAAAGTCCACAAAACTATAAAGATCATGGTCATTGTTGCGGATCACCTCCAAGTACTGACTGTTAAGACCTAATTAAGGAGGACACCACAGACCTTAGTTGTAGAATACAGAGAAGCCATGCTAAAACTAAGCTGGAATGGTCCTACCCATTGGCTAGGTTTTCATGGTACTGCAAGTTGCTGTGCAGGTGGCAAAGGACCAAAGTCAGCAGCAGTCTCCCCTGGCTTTATACCTTGTATGCTACAAAAAAGAACTTGCTAAACAAGAGATGCTTACTGGTTTTGGTGCAGAAGTGGCATGTCTGATGTGGGAATAATCATGTTGATTTCAAATTGGATCTGAGACCTGCTTCCAAGAGGGGTTCATGTTTGGTACTGTAGACCTGGTCAAAGTCCTATAAGTTGAGGAGACTCTAGGCCCTGGGGATGAACCTACTACTGTTGTTTTAGTAATTGGACATTTGTCAAACTGTCTCTTAAATATTTTACCCAAAGGCTAGTACTGTCCTCAGCTTTGATCAAAGAAATGCCTCTTTGCTGTGAACAGCTGTTAATGCAGAGTCTCATGACTGGCTAAGGTACTGAGAATAAGTGATTGTCGAGTGTTATACACTAAATAGAACACCCATATTTCCTTCTCAAGGTCAGGGAAAATCATGAAGGAGGGACAGAAAGGATGTAAGAGCCAGACAATGGGAGAAAGGGTTGTGAAATACTGTTCTTATGTGCATGACACAGCTAAAACTTTCATGAACTCCAAACTGCTGACGTTGCCTGTATAAGACTGAGCCGATAAGCTTTCTGTCACAGAAGTGGAAGGGACTAGCAGAGCACTGCTCTCTCATGGGATTTATTGGTAGTTGAGGAGGTTGGAGAAGAAGTCATCGTCTTCAGTGTTAGGTCTTCTCATGCTCCAGTGGGTAACTCCATACCCATGCCCTCAGAAGCGGTTAAAATTAGTGGGTTATCAGGCAGCAGCAAAAACAGGCAAAAACACAGGATGGTTGAATAAAGTCTTGGGAGGGAGGGTGTCAGATGGTGGGTGTTAGAATAAGGATAAGAGAATAAGAGAGGGTGGAGAATTGGGTGTGGCCAGAATGTAGTACTTACATGTATGAAATGGTTGAAGAATAAAATAAATAATGAAAAAAAAGCTTAGAAGGAGCAAATTCTCTTTTAAAGGTTGGAAAGAACTCACCTCCTGTCTTAACTGGACTATTAGGTCGTTAGTCATTAATAAAGGCAGTTGTGGTTGTGGCAAAGAATTCTACAAACTTTGGTTACTTATTTCCTTTCTATCTGTATCTTAAAGGTTGGGGGATGTCATAAGAGTGAAAATAAGATGTTGAGGTTGTTTGCATGGTTAGCATATATTCTTTAAGGTCTAAGTCCTGAAGAAGTACTTCAGGTGGTGGAGTGCTTGCTTAGTATGCCTGGGGCCTTGAGTTTATTCCCCAGTACCATATAAACTGGGTGTGGTGGTGGGCCACCTGTAATCTCCACCTTTGTGATGTAGACAAAAGGAGATCAGAAGTCCAAGGTCATCCTTGACTAAATATCAGGTTTAAGGCAAACCAGGGTTAGGAATAGCTGTGGTGTTTAAAAGGCGTGGTGGTGGTGCATGAATTGGTAGGTTTCTTCTGTGTACAAGGTTCTGTGACAGGGACACAGGCTGCTTCGGCAGCCCTTCCAGTGGGTGGCCACAGGTAATACAGTGTATGGCTGGGAGAATTATTCCCTGTCAGGTAGCACAGACAAAAAAGAACAAGTGACTTTTCCCATGCATATTTGGAATTACACCAATAGAAATTGCCAGAGCACAAGGCCAGCTCCCTCACCTGCAGTTTGGGGATGAGTTTCCTGCAAACCAAGGACAGACTGTATGCAAGTCCACTTGTTGACCGAGTCACTCTCCTTCATAAGTCATGGCCACCTACTGCCTAGATGCCCAAAAGGTAAGGTAAGTCCCTGCCCAAGGAGGAAACACTTCAAAGGCTTTACAGACTTGTGACATTTTGTCTTAGTTCTGTGGCTCCCTTACTTCTTCCTGAATGGCAGACTTTGGAGCTAAGTCCCAGTTCTGCCACTCAACATTTGAGCATTCTTATTGAGCTTCAGTTCCCCCATCTATCAATGCAGGAAAACAACAGGCTCTAGGTCTTTGGGTAGGAGTATGTATTAACTGGTCAATGCAATACAACTGCTTGAGCACTGCCTGGCTCATAGATTTCATCACACATGATCGCTGTGGTCCAGACATCCTTGGACTTGGTCATCTCGGACCAATCCTGTATTCTCCTGGATCTTGCAGGAACAGGAGGAAGGGCAGGAAAAGGATCAAGAGCAGATGATGATGAAGGTGATGAACTAAAACTAAAAATGTATGAGACAGTCAGAAGGAAACTTGATGATGGGTAAACAAAGAAAAAGGAAAAGGAGAAGATGAAGCAGAATTACAGTACTTGGATAATGTCCTACATGAATGCCTGCTTTCAGAAATGATTGGCTGTTAATTAGAAATCCCAGTAACAGGTGTGGGATACCACTCTATGAGTGGTCTCCTAATCAAATTGAATTGCAGGCATTAGGGAGAATGAACCATCTTTTTTCCTACTGATGTAGGTGTTCAATGCAAAAAATAATGGAATCACAAGTATATTTTTGTTTAAATGTATATAATAAAACTCTTGCTGGAGACCACACGATTGTCACAGCTGGTGGTGGGAGGGGTGCTAGATGACAGGATAAGAAGAGGAATTTTTGCAATGTATTTTTGCTTTGGTTTGGATATGTTAAATATATTCCTTACATGAATATGTAAGTAAACAAGTTACTAAGACCATAGATGAGGGTCAGTGGTTAAGAGCTCTTACTGCTTTTGAAAAGGACCCCGGCTTGGTTCCCAGCACCCACATCAGGCAACTCAGGATCTCTTGTAACTCCTGTTCCAGGGAATTCAATGCCCTCTTCTGGCCTTTACAGGCATTTCAATGCACTTGCTGCACATAGCGTATAAGCTCAACACAGGCATACACACACACACACCACCACCAACAACAACATCAACCACAACAATAAAATCAAGTCTTTAAAACTGTAGAAGAAAATGAACATTTCTCATGTGAGCACATGTGCTTGCTCAAGTTCAGAGAAACCTTCTTGTGACCCCTCCCTGATTTCTGCTGGGCTAAACTGCCTAGATAGTTGGGATTGCTGTGGGAGGGGGTTCACTGGTTTACAGTCTGAGTCAGCTATTGTTAGTGGCTTACACAACAGGTACTTGTTAGTCAGAAGCATTAGAAAGTAACGGAGAGCATGCTAACGAGGAACCTAAACCTAACGCTTGTTCTGCACACGTGCCTCAAGAGATGTTCCACGAGATCTGACATTGTACCCTCCTGATCCAAATTCTTTACAGCATACGAAAACACATAAAATTAAACAGGAGCCATGTAGAGATGTGCCTCACCAGTTTGCCGTTTACTTATTGGGTCTGACTGGGCTTCTTCATGCTAACAGCAGAATCTGATTAATCATGAAATCAATAAATCGCTCTACGGGCCACCCAGTACGACACTGCATCCCCAGGCGAGAAGCAGTTTCCGCTGCAAATTAGCTTCCGCATCAGGGTGCATCTGCCCCATTGATTTTTTGATTTAGGACTTATCTGTAAAATCACTTGATTTCAATTTTTCCAGTTCAGTCCATCCTAATAACACATAATATGCCATTTCTTATGGCTAGTCACAGGTTCCTCTAATTTGTCCTGTTTCTGTTGGTGAGGAGAATGCCTGCTTGTCTCCACCAATGCTTCCTAAATGTCCAAATGGAATTTAGGCCATGCCAGGCAACCATTATTTTGTCACGATGTCTCAAACACACCCAGTGTACTTGGTGACAGTCTAGCTGGCTGTTTTTATGTGGCAGACTGGCAGACAAACCTGTAAACAACATCTTTGTTTCAATGTTTTGAGTCTACCTCACAGTGCATTATTTATGATGAAGATCTATAACCCTTTCTCTTTCCTGGCCATTTGGAAACAAAATAATAAAATCATATAAATAACCCAATTTTGCCTACTTTAGCACCATAATGAGTAGTTAAATCCCAAATGTCTGTGATTACACAATTCGTCTGAAACCACACAGCAGGCGGACTACTTTGTAGTTTGTTAACCAAGAATTATGTAATTTGTTTAAAAAAGAAAACACAGGTTAATTATTAAATGGGAAAGACAATCCTTTTTAAGATTGTAGCTAAAATCACATAACCAAGCCCAGTTATTTCCAAAGATATTTCTTTGCTCTCAGTCACTTTGTGTGTGTGTTGTCTGATTTTTTTTCAAAAAAGCGTCCACAATTGTGCTAAAAATTTCTCAAAGATGTTTGCTTGACATTTTACTTTTCTCTGAAACAGATTTGTGAATGAGAAGCAGGCCTGTGCAGAGCCAGGCCCTCCCATAAGATACAGGCACATGACTGGCCTGGGAGCACTTGAGGACATCTGCATGGTGGAGAGCATCCTTCTCACCTCCCTCTACCGTCTGCCCCATAATCAACAAAGCGGAGTGCTCCCTTGTAGAACTATGTAATCTTAGTGCCCTTCCCAGACTGAATTTTTATAATTGCTGGCCACTTAATAATGACATGGCAAGTGTTATTAAGCACAAGCTATGCCCCAAAGACACTTGATGCATGAGTAAATGACAACTGTCATTGGTACCACTTGAAAGAAATAAAAATTAAAAAAAAACAAAACATTTCTGCTAAATGGGTAAATAAGCCAGTATCTCAATCCATGAGGGTTGTCAGGGTCCATGGCCAAAATGATTAAGCTTGAATGTTGCAGTAGGGAGTGGAGCAGAGACTGTAGGGGTGAGGCAAAGCTGTGTGGCTTCAACCCTGCACATCCCAGTAAAGCTGTTTAACAGTGTCCCTAACCCTGAGGACCATCAGGAATACCCATCTCTGAACTTACTGTAAATCTTCCCTTCCAGCCGCTTTCTTCCCAGAACCTCATCAGGAGTTTGTGTGCCCTGGCTGCTATGTGCCGTGTTGCCAGGTGGGGAAGTCTTTAAGAGGCCATTTGATCACAAGGGCTCCATTCTCAGGAGTCTATCAGTGCCTTTCGCTAGAGACCGGATCAGAGAGTCAGCTGCATCTCAAGGGCTCAGATTAGTCACCACAGAGGCAGGTTGGTGCTGACATACAGCAAGCATGGTGCTGACGTACAGCAAGCTATGCATGTGGTTGAGATGGGGACAGGTGGCCTTTCCTGGAGTGTCAGCCGCTTCTCACTCTTATGTTCCTTCCTCACCACAGCTCTTGGCTTTTATCTTCCTCAACCTTCCCTCCTCCTGTTTCCTTCTCTTTTAGAGCTTGGTCTAAGCAAGTTCTTACAAGCTGCCACAAAGTCCTGTTGAGTGGCAACCAGTACCTAAGAAGGCTTCTGGTACTTTGGGCTTCCTTACCCTTTCTTTAAAACTGCCCCCGAAGCCATGCAGCTGCTTCTCCATCATGTGCCTGACCTCAGGCACTTCCTGGTTGTTGCTTTCCTCTAGGGTCTATCATCGTGTCACTGTGGGGCCCCTATTCAGCATTACAGCTCCCCCATCCTGTGAGTCCTGCACACTTCCTCAGTTTCTCCAGGGCACGGCTATGTGCACTAGCATTTTTCAAAGTATTGTTACTGTGGGTTGTGCATTAGTGATTTCAGCCAACCAATGACTGAAAATATTTTCTTAAAAAAATCTGAACATATACAAGTGGTTGTTCTTGTAATTCTCTAAAATATTGTGTAACAACGATTACATAGAATGCATATTGCATTCATTGTAAGTCATCTAGAGGTAAGGAAGGGTGTAAACAGATTCTCTGCAAATACAACCCCACTTTAACTAAGGGATTTGAGCATGTGGAGTTTGGTATCTGCAGGAGTCCTGGAAGAAATCCACTGGCAGTATGAAGGGACTCTTGCGCCTCCCATTCACTCTGGATGAGAGAATTAGTGGACACTCACAGGACGATTTGAGAAAGTGAGTATTGGAGTAAAGAGGCCAAGACTGTCTCCCCAAGTCACGTGAGGCAACTAGCATAACCCCCTGCTCAGCTGCTCACCTCTGTCCACACACCATGTGACTTGAGGCTTTTCAAAGCAATTTCCAAGGCACCAGGAACCCTTAAGACAGTGTAGTTGGGAGCAGAGTGGGTGAGTAGATAAGTCTCTTCCAAACCCGAAGCCATACATTAAAATGGAAGGTTCTGGGCGCAACCCAGAAATGGGAAAATTGTCACATCCAAGCTTCTACATGTGATGCCTGCTAAAGGCAATATAATTGTGTGGCTCATGACTGACATGGCCCTGCCTGTCACAGAAGCCCCAAATGACATGTTTATGATGACAGATATGCATGTCAAGCTACTGAAGACAGCAGCCTGTGAGAGCACTTTGGGGCAATGACAGAAAATCTGAAATAAGATGTCAACTCACAGCCCAGTCTCTGTGGGCTGAGCATGCTGTCCTGCTTCCCATCTCATCCTTGCAAAATGGGGCATTGACCAGAGCCATGTAACGTGTGCTGGCTGGCTACCTTGTCCACGCAGAGCTTGGACTTGCTAGTTCAGATAAGAGTAAAAGAACCCGCTAGGCCTGGGAAGTGTCAGGGTATGTCAGGGTACTGGACTCCTGTCCTCCAACAACATGGCTATTCTATCTGTAGCTTCTAGAGGCTGTTATGAGCTGAGGTGGTGGGGGAGGAGCTCTACTTTGCTATTGTTGAGCCTCCATGGCATCATCTCTTGATAACAATGATTATTTATACTGAAATAGCAGGGATCACAAGCTGATAACATACCCTGGCCCATTATTTTAAGACTTAATTCTCACAATATTCTAGACAATTTTCTCCTTTCCACAAATGAGATGATAAGTCTAAACCAAGAGACTATCCTTGCCTGTGTCTTCTATGATGTGGTTTGTCTCCCTAAGGTCCATGTAGTCGGAGATTTAGTTGCCAGTGTAGAGGTGATGGGAGATTGACCTTGAAAGGAATTAGTGTTTTTTTTCTGGGAGTGAGTCCTCTCTCTTCAGGGACTGGGGAATGATGGTCATAAATCCAGCCTGTGTGTTTTGGTTCCATCTTCTGCTCCATCTCTAACCATGTGCCCTCTCTCTCATGGGATCATTACAAGAAACTGATGGTGGTTATGTGTTTGTGCACCTCTTGAATATATATGTTATATATATGTGTGTGTGTGTGTGAGTGTGTGTATGTTAGAATTCTATACTCTTATATGAATGTATGTGGATGATTAGGCTTTGTGTATTTTGTTATAGCAACACAAGATGGACTGGTACACTCAACCAATAAGTATTAAGGCATGAACTCAGACCCAGATTCTCCTGTGCTGCCTTTTTGACACACTAAATAGTGTCCATGAAAGACCTGAGAATGAAATGAGGATCAGTGACAAGCAAAGCCAAGCAGGGCTGGGTGACAAAAGGAACGTGTGTAGGAGCCACGTTAAAGATGCTTTGAGCTCCTCCCTTGACCTAGACAGTGAAGAGCTGGCTAGGGAAACTTCTTCACTCCCTCTGATGGAAAGTTTGCAGTACCAGTAGGAACCACTTGAGAAGCAGGAAGGAGTATGTAACCATGACAACCATGATGTTCTCTAATCTCCACCCTTATAAAGAGAATACTTTATCTTGAAAACTACTCCCAAAATGGTAACTGACCACTGACATTTAATTTAGATAGCAGAAAGCAAATGAAGAAACTCCATGACTGAACTACTATTGCCCCTTGACCATCCAGAATCTGAGCCTTTGTGGGCAAAGAGGATCCTGGGTCAGGTGGGTTAGACCTCCTGAGTAAGTGTCTTGGTGCCGGGGTCAGAGCCACTCCACTCACATCAACCCTGGGACGATTGCCTTGTCACCTCCCCTTGGTAACCGATGCTCTTCTGCTTCCCTCATTTTGTCAGCAAGCAATTTAAGGAGCAAATTACACTAATTTTGCTTATTCCTGATGTGTGAAATCCAAGGATATGGTGCCAAATGAATGATCATGTGTATTTCTCAGTTTGTTCATGCCTTTTAAAAAAAAAAGTTGGTTTGTTCATTCCTAAGGACACGTGTTTGCCGTGTAAATTTCACCGAGATCCAAAATGGAAAATGAAAACAGTCTCATCTAAACTTGTCTGGAAATGTAGGTGTCTTATGCTGAAAAGAAGAAAGGCTTTCTACAGAAAAGCAGCTGGAGAGGTGCGGGTCCAAGTCGATTCAAAACCTTGTAGAATAGTTATAGAAACCATCTAGGACCATAGCTACCACAAACTGGCAGGATTTTCATTTGTGAGCCAAGAATAAAATCAAGTCATCATCGAAAACAGGATAAAATCTCATCCTACATTTAAGTATGAGGCAGATGTCAGTATGTCGATATGAAAGCAACACAATCAATGTACCCTCAGTTTTTAAAATTATTTCACAAAGAAAGGCATCTGTGAGGTATGCACAAACTGTAGCAGGCAGTTATTGTTATGAGCCTACTGCATAACAAACATCTTGAAATTGTAATGGGAGACAATAGGGTTTTAATGGGCCTGTGGGTCATGCCTGTGGGTGTGAGGCTAACAAGCCCTCAAAAATCTAAGGGACGGTCTTCCATAGTGATAGGAAATGTGCAGAGAATGAACCTGACCTTGTAAGGACACCTGGAGGTTCTTTTCTCGTTATTATTTCCTGTCCCTTTAGCCAGAGGAAGTCACAGTACTGTGCTCCAAATCAGGGAATGTGTAAGCACATTTCTCAGGCCTTGATGCCCTGGCTGTATGTGACCCTCAAGTGCTGCTTCAAAGAAGGAAGAAGCATGGCAATTCAACACCCCTTACCCTTACAGTATAGTATTTTAGTTACATAAATGGCATTGTCCTGACTCAGTGCTGCTTCTCCAAAAGGACAATGTATGTACTTAGTTTTTGTCTGCTTCTTCATAATGCATGCACTCTAATGGCCAAAGAAATGTCCTTGAGAACTGACCCACAGCCTCTACAGTCAACCTTCCCATTCAGAAACTCCCGAAAGGATGCTGCTCCTTCCTGGCATCACGCTAATAACTCCTAGACCCTGTTTCTACGTGTTGATCCTGATTTGGGGGCCAACTTCACCTCGGCTCTATTTCCACTCTCCTTCCATTCCCTTGAGGGCTGTGTGTTGGTGTCGTCCACAGTAGGAATTCTGTTCTGCTCAGAGACCTGCGAGCTCCCTGCCTACCCTCTGTTCCAAGCCAGCTGAAACCTTGGACTTGGGGTCATTTGCAGCTGAAGTCACTGAAGATGGTGAGCAATGAGGGTTCATCCTGGGGCAGAGGAAGGAAGACATTCAGCATTTCAAGCCGGAAGAATTCAATCCAAAGAGGGTATGATGGCTGAGTAGGGTGGGGAAAGTCAAGGTCAGAGAATCAACTTTCATGAAATCTACAAAGACTAGAAAATTGGGGAAACTCCCACCTAGATTCCAGCTGTCTTGGAGCCCAAAAGCACAAGACCCTCATAAGAGCTTCTCAAAGCCATGGGAAGCTGCCTCCCACAATCCCCTACCCTCCACAGTGCGTGGATTTGGGAGGCACCCCCACCCAAAGTAGCAGCAAATTTTCTCAACTGCTGGATGCCATTCGATTTTTCTACTATTTGTTGAAAAGCTCGAACAATACTGGGAAGAAAACTGCAGAGTTTTCTTTAGGAACACACAACACCATGCAGAAGGGGTTGGAGCATGCCAGGCTGTCAGTGCAAACAGTATATCAACTCTTCTTGTATTTAAACTTTCAAACTGCCACCACACCACGCTCTGTCTGGCAGATCGATCCTGAAAATATTCTTTTTCTGTTTAACCCAGGGGAAAGCACAGACCCCTCTAAGTCCATCCCACACAAAATGGGGTGATCCCTGAAAGATCACCTGGGCAATCATGTTAACTCAAGAACTTGCTGAGCTTCAGAGAGCCATTTCCACATAATCTCGCACCACAGAAAGACACCTCAGCCAATGATAAACAATGCACAGGACAGTGGTGTCACCTATCACAGAGCTAAGAAGTTTCCAGCTTCCTAGTGAAACTGCAGCCTGCGTAAGGTCACATTGTCACACACTAGTCACGGATTTGTGGTGATGCTGATGCTGTAAGTGAACAGTATATAGATATATTGCATAAAGATAACACAATTATGTGAAATATGTAGTACTTGATAGTGGTAATGGCGATCTATGTCCCTGTTTTACACAGTTGCTCTCTTTTTCCTTGCCTGCCCTGTGATACCAGCAGCAGCCTCTTCCCTTTTACTTCAAACACATCTCTTGACCTTATCACGAAGCCACATTGAGTGGCTAGGTCTGTGTGGCACACCGTAATGTTCATATGTGGATAAAATTGCTTACTCAAGTATATGCATATATATGCATACTGGTACAGATGGTACAGATGCATTCACATCCACAGTTAAGAGATTCTTTTACTCAGATGTTATAAAATGTGCTGGAGTATATTATTTCAATGAACTCAGTAGAATCCCACACGGAACCTTTTACAAGTCTCTCCATTATGATTAAACCGGAAAAGAATCTTCTTTTGGTTGTATGTAAATGAAGTAGGAAAATTCTCACGATCTGTTTTACTCCTTCATGATTACCTGCCTTTGTTCACATACCATTTTACAAGTTGTCTATTCATAAATCCTACTGGAAACCATCAATGGCCATGTATAACTTTTTCTACTATACCCTCCTTGGTATCAGATGAATCTATGAAATACAGAGTGCATTTGAAAGGTAAATGAGACACACACATATATATTTATATATGTATAAAAATGCACAGAATGAGAGACAGACACAGGGAGAGACCCAGGCAAATCAATCATTTCTTTAAGGTAAAAGCTATGCATTTTGAATTCAAATCTCTTTTTTTATTTATTTTACATACCAACCACAGTTTACCCTCCCTCCTCTCCTCCTGTTCCCTCTCTCCACTTTCTTTTTAACCCACCATCCATTCCTCAGAAAGGGTAAGGAATCCCATGGGGAGCCATCAAAGCACAGCACATCAGTTGAGGCAGGACCAAGCTCCTGCCCCCTGCAACCAAGGCTAAGCGAGGCATCCCACCATATGGAATAGGTTTCAAAAAGCCAGCTCATGCACCAGGGACAGATTCTGGTCCATGCAGGCTCCCTAGCTGTTGGTCTAGAGTCCCTGAGCTCCCATGAGTTCAGGTCAGCTGTCTCTCTAGGTTTCCATCATGTTCTTGACCCCCCCCCGTTGCTCATATGATCCCTCAGCCCTCTCTTCAGTTGGACTCCTGGAGCTCTGCTCAGTGATTGGCTGCAGATCTCTATATCTGCTTCCATCAGTTACTGGGTGAAGGTTCTGTGATTGCAATTGGGGTGGGTAGTCACCCATCTGGAATGCGTGCACCAGTTACTCATCTGTTCTTTAATCCAAGCATGGTGAACAGTGCCCACAGGTGGCCCCACCCAGCAGACAAGCTGTATCATTCTGTTGCCAGAAGCAAAGAACTGCTACACTCAAATAACATGTTACATAAAAATCCCCCAAAGGAATTGAGGAATGTCTTCACGTTATCAAGAGGTTGTGAGGTTTCCTAAAGTAATTACCAAAAAATCTTTTCAAACATGAAATGAGATTGGAATTTCCAGAGTTAAAGAGATGTTTGACTACTTCAAAAAATGACTTTGCCAGCACGTGGCCCATCGAAGTCATCTGATGAATGAGAGTCCCCTAAAGAGCACACTTGGTGCTTGGAGGTTGCCTGGCTTCCCAGCAACAGGAGAAGCCCAGTGTTCAGATTTTTTAGTGCTGTCTTGTGCTCACACTAATTGACACCTTTTTTTTTCTTTAGCAACCTCTGATGGAGGTGATGGTTTCTTCATTTTTGTTAATGAGACCTTGATGCTTATTGACACTACAGACTGGGAAAAGGGTTTGCAAAGTGAAGATGGGGTCCTGTCCTCAAAGGGGGTTAAAAGATCTGGCAACGGAGTTATGAAACCATGTAGCCAAATGACTCTTTAGAGTCACTAATGAATCACAAATCACTGCTCAGAGTAAGGCCAGAGCTTCAGACATCTTATATTCGAGAGCAGGAAAGTGAGGCTGGAGAGGAGAATGAATAGCCTGTTACCCTCACTAAACCCAAAGTGGAGTGAATGCTTATCCAGGTGGGGTACAGGCTTCCCACATGGTTATACTGAGGGTAGAAATGGGAGATGGGATCATTTAAAGGTTCTATTAGCTCTACTTCCTACTGGCTGTGTGGCTTTAGCTAGCTCACTTAACCTTTCTGAGCTTCAGTTTTCTTAATGGGAAGGTGAGAACCTTGGAGATGTGCCTGGGCCATAGCAAATGCATAACACAAATATGAGTCACTACAATGATTGTAAAGGTGGAGGCCTGTATCTAAAATCTCCAGCAAGCCAAGAGCCAATATCAAGGGGCTCATTATAGAGACTGAGAGTCCTAGACCAGGCACCATGGGAGGCAGCAAAGTCCCTCTCCTTTAACCTCCATGCTCCGGCTATCTGCATCACACCTGAAGGCTGTCCAGCTACCCTGCCTTGGGATCTACAGGCCTTCCCTATTTATCCTGATTCCAGTTCCTTCTCCCTAGTGCTGCTGGGTGTCATTTCCTGTTATGTCAATCTGGCCGAGATGTCAATCTGCTGGCAAACCTTCAATGGGTTCTAGTTCAGCCAGCTTGTATGGATATAGGCCTTCTTTGAGTGGTACTCACAGTACACTAACACTAGAAGGGCTTAGTGCTTGAGAAAGGCAGCTTGAACTCTCTGGCCAATGAGTCTCCTGCCTGGGCACAGATTCCTGTGCTTCCCTTGACATTCACCAATACTACGCACCTGTCACTGGATGTTCGATGTTAACATTTACAAACTGTTCCAATACCAGCTTGCATCCCAAGCCGTCAGCACTTCTGATTCTTCTCATCCTTCCAAGGCATGGCTGGGTTACACATCACAACTCCACCTCACTCTTGTCTTTATATAAAGTGCCGCCTGGTGATTGAGTGTGGTTCTGGGTTCTACCCCTAGGTCTCCCAATACTGCAAAATAGAGATTCATCAACATTTTAAAAGAAATGAGAATCATGCCACTGTGCGGAGTCTAAAGTTGTCAGCCTTAAGTTTGAATATCAGCCACCTGCTAATGTTTGCGGCTGTGGGGTGGAACACTCATCCATTTCAGGAAGAGGATGTCTGGAAAGTAAAAATCGTGATCAATTCAGGAAGTGGGAGGTCAGCCCAGTCCCCCACAAAGCTGGTAGGGTTTTTTTTTCCGAAAATCTTTGTGAATGTCACTGAGCACAAGCCTCAGTGGCTTGCACAGCTCCCGGGGAGCAGCCTGGCCCCTGGCCAGCTTAGCACAGAAGGACCAGCCCAGGAAGGGAGGAAGTGACTCAGGACTGCCCTCTCCCCCACAACAGGACAGGGCTGTAACCTTTTTGTGAAAGGACAGGTAAAAATAGCATCAGTACTTCAGGAAGAGCGCAGAGTGTTTAGATCTGGCCCGTCTGATTATATAACAGAGGGTGAGTGATCCAGAGAAGGGCAAGGAACCATCATTTGTCATCTTTTAGTGTCCCAGGCTGGGTGCTGTGGGTCTTCCTCTTTAACCCTCCCAGGACCCCATGAAGCTGTTGTTATCATCCCCTTTGGTACCTGGGAAGCCTGTGGCCATTAGTGGAGATGATGTGTTGGATCACAGTGCTGGTAAGGGGCAGTTAAGGACCAACCCTGGTGCCTGTGTGTCTGACTGTCACTCACACTCTGGCAGAGCTTCTGGCTCAGCTCCATTGGTGCCTAAGGCGAGTGCCCATGAGTTATCCAAGTGCTGGGACTACCTCTTACAGCCCTGGAGCCCCTGCAGAGCTACGGCTGCTGCGAAAGTGGAGCAGAGCCTGAAGCAGGAGTCCTTGAGCTTCAGGCCCACGTGGAAGGCTGTGTTGGGAAATGCTAACAGTGAGACAACACACACCACCCACATTTCAGGGGAAATCTGGCAATGCCCAACCCTGGATCTATCAGGGAGTAAGCTGACTAGAGAGAAAAAGCTGAAAGGCTCTGAAATCTACAGACTGTGCATGCTAGATATCCTTCATGATCAAAAGAAATCAGGTTTTCTTAGGAAAGTGGTTGTTTCAGACCCAGGGCCAGATATTTATATACGTATATGTACATATACATACAAGTTGAGACAAGAAAGAAAGGAACAGAAACAATACTGCTGGAATTAAAATGTTAAAAAGGCTGTCAACCTGAGTTTATAGAGGGTGAGACAACTTGAAGAATGGCTAAAATGTATGGAAACATATCAAGTATACAGAAAGCTATGCTTTTTTTCTTTTTTACACAATGAAACAAAACTCAATACAGTCCTTCACAATTCATTAGTTAACTACCTTTGGAAATTATTAGACATTATTCATTATTCTGGAGATGGACAAATAAGAGTAGAGAATAAAGCATTTACCCCACCTTACCTGTGCTCACTTTATTAGACAACCCAACAGTCAGTGAGAAATACAAATCTCAAATACAAATCAAATCAATATCAAATACAAATCTCAATAAATAATCAAGGGAGGAGGAATGTTAGAAAATCACTTATTTGCAAACCTCATTAAATTAACAGACCTGGATTGTGGACATCATTAGTTATTAAGGCCATGAAATGAAAGTCCATGGGGACCTTGCTAAGAAAGAGGTACCCCTTGAACTGTAAGCCAGCTCCAATGAAATGTTTTCTTTTATAAGAGTTTCCATGGTTATGGTGTCTCTTGTCAGCAATAGAAACCTTAACTAAGACAGAGCCTGAATCTAACCTAGCTCCAGATTTAGGAAGTAAAGGCCATGGAGAGCATGCTAAATGGTCCCTCATCTCTCCTTGGTATAGGAGAATGGAGCATTTGGGCTGGCTACCTGGGTTCTAGTCTGTCCTCTGACAATCTGATACAGCTCTAGGACCTCTGTAAGAAGTCAATGAGGAATTGGTTCAACTTTGATCATATAGTTTGCTGCAATTCACAGTGGAAAAGACAATCAAGGCTGCATAGGAAATCTCCACTGTTTGGTACTCCTTAATAAAAAGAAGAAGAAAATGCCAAGGCGCAAGCATACACTGTGGTCACATCAATGTTTAGATTGTTGTGTATTTAACAAACATCCGCACATGAGAGCATCATAAAGTCGGAAAGGGACCCCGTATGTGCACCATCTACTACTTTAACCCAGAGGCCCTTGTAGGTTACTGGGTGTATCCTGGGAATTTTCCCAGCCACAGAAACAATAAAGCAAGCCAGTCTCCACATTCACATTCTGTTTCCTTCCCATCTTACCCCAGGATGTCGCCATGGAGAGAGCTTGATGGTGGCACAGAGGAGAGATGAGTTTCCAGTACCAACAATGACTTCCTCCAGGAGTGACCCACCTCCAGCCAACAACTGTCAGTTTTCTTACCCGTGACCTGGAATGCTCTTATGAAAGGCCCTCATCATTTCATACCAAAAGCCATGCTGTCTAACAAATGAAAACGAGTCTTCCAGAAATTCTCTTCTTATGTTGGCATTTCTTTCAGTATGGGTCACTAGTATCAGAAGAAAACATGGTTTTGTTTGTTTTTCACTCACATTTATAACATCTTTAACCCCAAGATTCAAGAAGTGATGGTAAAACAATGGTGAATTTGAGGCCAGTGTGAGCTATCTAGTGATACCTAGGCCTACCTGGGCTACATAGGAGCTCAGGCCAACCTAGGCTACATACTGAGACCTAGTCTCAGCCTGTAATCCCAAATAAATATTTCCTCAATAGAGACTAGAATAGAGCCAGCAAGAAGGCTCTTCAAGTAAAGGTCTTTGTCAGTAAACTCGAGGGCCTGAGTCTGATCCCTGGGAACCCACGTGGTAGAAGGAGAGAACTGACCTGCAAATTATCCTATGACTGCTGCATGCACACTTTAGCACACATGCAGTCACACATACATGCAGATGAATACAATTTTTAAAGACTAGAACAGAAATCAATAAAATAGGTAATAGATGACAATCAATAAAAACAAAAGTTGGTCCTTTTAAGTATCAGCAAAAGTGACAGAATTTTGCTTAGCTGGGCTACAAATAAAGAGATCGGAGACACAAATGAGGAAAGTCACAATGAAAGTGGAAGCTTTATTAATAATTCACAGAAACAGAAAGCATTATAAGAGTGTAGTGTGATCAATTGTATGCTCGCACACTGGAGAACCTCCACAAAACAGAGATTCCTAGAAAGACTGACTAGATCTATAAGTTGCATAGAAATGAAGTCACGAACTTCAATCAAAATTGTCTCAACTAAGAAAAGCCATACATCTGATGACTTTGCCAGTGAATCCCAGCAAGCTTTGAGAAAATGACCACCACTCTTCAAGACTCTCCAAGAAGCCCTTAACTCATTCTGGGAGGGCCAGTATCATCCTGATATCAAAACTGAAGTCAGTAAGACAGATGGAAACTACAGGTCAATGTCTTTGTTACAAACATAGTTACAGAATTGTCAAAAATACTAGCAGCCATATTCAGTCCCATTGCAAAGGGATTATACACCAAAGCCAAGTGAAACTAACCTTTAGGCTGCAAAGATGATGTAACATTGGGAAGTTGATGAAACTAGTATGTTACATTAGTAAAATAAAATTTAAAGATTTCAACCATCTGAATTGATGAAGAGAAAAGCATTTGCTAAAATTCAATACCCTGCATGATTTAAAAGAAAAAGTAGTCAACAAAGAGGAAGAGAAAGAAAGTACCTCAGTAGAACCAGAGTCCTGGGTGAGAAACCTGCAGTGACTCCATGCTTAGGGAAACTGAGAGCATTAAAAATGAGGCAAGGATGGCCATTGCCATCATTTATGTCTGATACGGTACTGCAAGTTCCAACCAGAATGGGTGGTCAGAAAATGAAATAAGCAGAACCCAAGTCAAAAGCAAAAGTATCACTGTTGTGATGGAGAAATGGGTCAGTGGTGAAGAGCGCACACCAATTCTGCAGGCAATTTGAATGTGGTTCCCATCATGTCAGATGGCTCATAACTACCTGTAACTCCAGATACAGGGGACCCGACACCTCTGACCTCAGCAGGCACTGGCACTCATGAGAACATTACCACTCCCCTACATATTTAATTGTAAAATTAAATCTTTAAAAAACCATTTGTCTTTGCAAATGATATAATCATGCATTATACAAACCTAGATATTCCACAAAAGCATCTGCCAGAACTAATAGAAAAGTCAGCTGGGCATGGCAGGGCCTGTATGACAATCCCAGCACTCAGGAGGTTGAGGGTGGAAGATTAGTCAGAAGTGCCTCTAACCCCAGTGTTTGTGGGTGAAGGGAAGGAGTGGAGACAGGAGGATTGCTGGAGCTGGCTGATCAGCAGCCTAGCTCCATGTTATAGGCCTTGTGTTCTCTCTCTCATACACACACACACACACAAATACATGCAAAAAAGTTTAAAAACCAATGAGCAATTCAATAATGTTGCAGGACAGAATGTTCACACACAAATAGTTTTAGCTCCAACAAGGTAACAATGAACATTCTGAAAAGGAAATTTAGAAAACAATTGTATTTACCATAGCATAAAAATCTTAGACATTCATTTAGCTAAGGAAATGCAAACTTGTCCATTAGGAACTATTAACTAACTGTTTCTGAAGAAAGTAAAGAATAAATAAAAAGATACATATGTTCAGGGGCCAGAAGATGATATTGTTAAGAAGTCATTGCCAACCAGATCGATACAAATCCAACTGTTGGTTTTAGAGAGAGAAAAATCCTTTCTAAAATTTCTATGAGCCTCAAGAAATCCCCAAATAGGTAAGACAGTCTATCCTGATTTCAGAATTATTCAAAACTTCTGTCATCATAATAGCATGGTGCTGGCTTACACCCATTTAGACCAAAACAGTGGGGTGGATAACTCAGAAATGAATACTTGCACTTATGGGCAAGTGATTTTTGACTATGTAAGCAATACTAAAAGAATTTTTTACAAATAGTTCTGAAAAAATAGATAGAAATATGTAAAAGGACGAAGTCAAATGCTTACCTAAAGCTATATGCAATAATTAATTGATGGATTTACAGTGGTTCTCAACCTTCCTAAAGTTGTGACCCTTTATTACAGTTCCTCATGATGCCGTGACCCCTAACCATAAAATTATTTTGTTGCTACGTCATAACATAATTTTGCTACTGTCTTAGTTAGGGTTTCTATTGCTGCGATGAAACACCATGAGCAAAAATGTAAGTTGGGGAGGAAAGGATTTATTTGGCTTTCACTTTCAGATTGCTGCTCATCACTGAAGGAAGTCAGGACAGGGACTCAAACAGGGTAGGATCCAGGAGACAGGAGCTGAGGCAGAGACCATGGAAGCAAGCTGCTTACTGGCTCACTTACAGTTTAGAGGGTCAGTCCATTATCATCACGGTAGAACATGGCAGCATGCAGGTAAGCATGGTGCTCGAGAAGCAGCTGAGACCCCTGGATCATGCAGGCAACAGGAGGTGGTCTGACTCAGTGGGCACGGCTTGAGCATATATGAACCCTCAAAGCCTGACTCTACAGTGACACATTTCCTCCAATAAAACAGATCTACTCCAACAAAGTCACACCTCCTGATAGTGCCACTCCTTTGGGGGTCCATTTTCTTTCAAACCACCACAGCTACTGTTATGAATTCTAATGTAAATATCTGTGTTTTTCGATGGTCTTTGGGGGATTATGACCCACAGATTGAAAACAACTAGATTAGTGTATGTGTTCCTTAAATATAAAATATAAACCCATGAAACTCTTAGAAGCAAACAAACTATAAAAGTTTCACATACTGGATTTTTCAATGTTTATTAATTTACAAAATAATGTATTTTATTATGACATTTTGACATGTGTATTGATCAATTTATTTTTTGTTGCTCTGTTAAGTCCCCCTCTCCCCTAGAGTTGCTTTCCCAAACTGTCCCATTTGACACCTTTCATGAAACTGAGATTACACATATAGGAAGAGATGTGATAAATTGTTGGAGGAGGAGGCCACTTGTTGGTTCCTAGCCACTTAGCCCCAAAATAATCACACAGAAACTGTATTAATTA
>LOJH01017869.1:10544-22059 GCA_001685095.1 Ellobius talpinus
ACACACACACACACACACACACACACACACACACACACACACACACACACGCTAATTATGAGCAGACCAGGAATCAGTTGGCTGTGGGTGACCTGCTTCCTGTGCCTAAGGAAACCTGCACAGAGCCAGTCTCCTTCCCAGATACCAGTGAGCAGCTTAGGTTCTTAGAAGATAGCAGCCCCAAAGAATAAAAACCCTAAGTGCCTCCCTTCAGAGGGAGAATGAATTAGAAAACCTGTCCTGCCTACTGTCTGCTTTACCCAGAAACCCCAGAAACCCTCAACAGATTATCTTTTGTCATCTGCAAAATAGCTGAGGGGCTCCCCATTAAATCAAGAGACCTCATCTTCCCAAAGTCATCCAGCAAAGATTATTGTGTAAGAAGTTTCCAGGTACAAGGGTTCACGTCAAGTGAAACTATACATTGAGTTGTTTTTTTTTATTGAAATAAGGTGTCAGACCACTACAGAAAATGCAACATTTAAAAAAGTTGCTAGTTTTAGGAAGTTATCTTTCTCAATTCTACCCAAAATGCTTTGAAAAGAGATGTCAATTATTTTCAATTCTTGCGACTGCCCCTGCCCCATGTCCACCTGCCCCCTCCCTTTCACAGGGATAACACCACCCTTTGTTCCTTTCACAGGTGCAGGACTGCAGCTGGAGAGAGCACATTAGCTCAGGTTTGACATCCCATATGTCTTAATTGAAGGTTAGAGAGAAGGGGGAAGCTTGGAGGCAACCAGTGAAAAGGACAAAGCCAGTTTACTCCCGGTGTTTGTGTTGTCCTTGGCGACTGCTACCTCCATCCAGCACCTGTTCAAAGTGCAGCATCGTTTATGTCCACAACTTTTAGGAGCCATCGAGATTGTTCCCTCCCAACACACACACACACACACACACACACGCACACACGCACACACGCACACACACTTGGACATTCAATAATAAACACATGTTTTGAGAAACACTGACAATCACATCATAAGCCATTTCCTTTGGTAACGCGGTACGGTAGAAAAATCCCTAAGCTATTAGAACCCGGATGTGGGATTTATTCTGCCAATAAAACAGTGGGAAGGTCTTGAGTCACCTTCCTGAGATGTTAGTTTCTTCACTGGCAGGCTAAATGTGTGGCCATCCGTACTTTCCTGACAAATTCTTCTCCACGCGAAGCAGCCATCAAGTTTTCAATGGGATTCTCTCTAACAGCACCAGGAAGGAGCTGATTGATCACTCTGTCGGTGAAGAAGCCCATCCTCTTCTCATCCATCTCCTTTTCCTTGAAGAACACAGGGAGTCTCCCTGTGAACAAGGCACCTCCTTCTCCAGGCTTTAGAGAACCCAGTGACTCAGGTTTCAAGGGAGAGACTAGTTACCCTAGAAGCAGACCTAGCACTCAAGCCGAGGCGCTCATTCTCTGCTATTCAGTTGCAAATTCGGACAAGGTTGCACTAGGAAAAGATACATTTAACTAAAAAGTCAAGGGCAAGCCTGCTCTTCACGTGGCTACTCGCCATGTAAGGGAGATAAGTGCGGTCAAATTTTGTGGTGTTTGCACTTTTGACACTTACAAAATGATGCTACTAAAAATAATGTCTGGTAGATGAACAATGGCTTTCACCGTTCCTACTTGCTCATAACTGGTCACCTGTAAGTGAGATAACTACTTAGAGGACAGTTTTACTATTCGAGCCCAGCTAAGTGCTCCTGGAGACTTGAAGCACAGGACTCTCCCCACTCAGAGAGCTTGTTAATGGGTCCCTCATGACTCAGCTATCAATTTTTTAGTATCAGATATACATTCTGTATCCATTATTACTTTCACTTAGAGCCAGATCCAACCTGACTCTGCTGCAGCTTATTTATAAGGTTTTTTTTAAAAAATTATTTTTATTTTAGTAGTAGATTTGAAACATTGAAATAGGGATATATGGGAAAATGTGCATATTAACTAAAAATAAAAGCCTCTAGTTTCATAATATGGATATACCGTCTTTTTTAAAAAATGTTTTTGCATGATCTCTACCTTTAACACATCCTAGGTTGTTTAAATGTGCTTTGTAAGCAATGATAAAATGACAAGTTATCATTGATCTGCCATTTCTTCCATCTCAAAGGGATTCATTAAATAATGCATGCACCCATGTGAATTGCTTTCTTCACTCAGTGTCCCCAGACCATTAGCCAAATATGGCACCAGTGACATCTTCAAACCCTCAGAAACCCTTTTGGCTTCCATTTAATTAAATTATCCCATTATGAAAACTTTCATAATGAGATTAAATTTAATTATTTATCAGACACTTATTTGCACTAGGGAGCCTATCAATTATGCATGTTTAAGCTAAACATTTTTCAGCCCATCACCTTTTTTGTTTTTAAGGAAGATACAATTTATTAAGTACATTTGGGATACTATATCCAGCAGGCTTTAATGGGAATATGCCTTTAGCTTTTTAAAAAGCTATCGTGCTGAGGATTAAAATTACTATACTTGAAAAATAGTCAAGAGAATTGCTGTCAGATGTCCTTGTGTTCTAGACATCCCATTTGAAAAAAAATCTTAATATACTTTATGGCTCATATTAGCTTTTTATACTATTATTCACTTATCAGCTATATCAAATATAGCTTGCATTTTTAAATACAAGAATAGACATCTAGAAAATTATGCATTTCAAACAACCCTATATAGTATAATATTGTTGTTAGTAATATGTTTACTTCTGATGCAAAAATAAAAATTTACAGAAAAATTTAGAACAGATTAAAAATAGAATAGTATAATGGGTGATTAGCATCCAGATTTCATAATTTTCAGCTGATGGCCAATGTGGTTTCAGCTTTACCTCCTTCATCGGTCCCCAGGAGCTGAAGCAAAACTGAGGCATTATTTCATGTTGATAGCCTTTATTTTAAAAAAAAAGTGAGGTTCTCAAAACTGAAACTTTTTCTTTACAGTGCAATGAGATTTTAGTGATCACTGTGATATGAATTCCAGCTCATCGCATAGACATGTCTACTGGGCCTCATCAACACAGAACTGATTGTCACTCCACCATCACCTGTAACATCCTAATTCACAGGGGTACAAGCATTCACATATATACAGCATTGGACTGCTACACTCCCAAGTTATCATTTTGATTTATTTGATAGGAACCACAGATTTAAGTTGCCTTTAATATCTTTTCAGAAGTTCATTGGAATAATTAGAACCATAATTTGAGTGTTCTCTGGTTGAGAAGGAAGTTCCCAGGTTTTCAGCAGATCAAGGCTTTAGGCCATTTACCTTGCAACTGAACATGACATTCCACTTTCTGAATGAACAGAAAAGTCACTCCAGACCATCTGACGAGGTGATCCACAGCATGACTTGCTGACAGAGTTTTCTGTCCCACTAAGTCCCACAGCCATTCAGTCCCAAAGAAGCACACAGAAGTCTACATTAATCATAAACTGGCTGGCCTATTAGCTCAGGCTTCTTATTAATTCTTACATCCTACATTAGCCCATAATTCTTGTCTGTGTTAACCATGTGGCTTGGTACCTTTTAACAATGACACATTCTCATCTTGTTTCCTCTGCATCTGGTTGACGAATGCAGACTGAGTCTTTCCTCTTCCCAGAATTCTCTTTTCTGGTCACCCCGCCTCTACTTTCTGCCTGGTTGCTCCACCTATACTTCCTGCTTGGCTACTGGCCAATCAGTGTTTTATTAAAACAATACAAATGACAGGGTACAAGACCATTGTCCCACAGCAATGACTTTGCTTCCGTTATGGACAACCTAAGATGCACTGCACATTTTGGGTGAAAGATTTTGACTAAAAGACCTTAAGGAACCCCTTCAAAACATGTTTAGGAAACTATTTTGGCCCATGTCCCCCCCCCCAAAAAAAAACCAGGAATTGCAGGGGCTCTTTTTTGGGCAACTTTTAGTGCAGATAAAATAAAGGCAAGAAGCAAGAGTGATTAAGCTCTCCAGCCATTCTCTCTGCAGCCACAATCAGAAAGACTTTACACCTTGTAAAAGATGGTGCTATAGACTTACACACACAGAAAATGGTAGGAACTCAATTCAAAGAGTCTTTGAAAATTGTAGTGTTTACTGATGAAGCCTCCTGCTGTGGACACTGTTGTATGATACCCAGACCCTCTTCAGGAACAAAGAACCCAGCTTCTGGGAGAGCCATTGGGATCTGCTCTTCCTCTCTGTTCTTTTCTGCGACTGTCTTGGTTGAAGAAGCCCAGCCTCAGCCAAGAGCACACCCTTCTTCTGGCAACCTGCATCCAGTGACTGGCTAATATGGATGCATGGTGGCCTAGAGTCTACTTCAACACGTGATAACTTTTGAAAGTTTTTCCTTTAGAATGGGGAGGCCTTCTTGGATGCTGCCTTGTGGTTACTCTTTTCTATCCAATCATATTTTCTTCCCCGCTCTTCCATAGTGTTTACCCCAATAGTTTCTCCTAATGAACATTCTGTGTGCCAATCATCTCAGCTTACTCTCTAGGAACCCAAGCTTGTGGCACCTAGCTTCACCTAAAAAGGAACAAAGTAAAGTGAGTCTTTCCTTGCCGATTTCCATGAGGAGTAAGACATTTAGCTGTGGTTATTTATCTAAATGAAAATTCAAAATCAATTGCACACAAATACGGCACAGCATTGTGACATTTCCTTTACAGACAGATTGCTTCTTGCGTATACAATAGTGTTTCTCATTCTACAATCGGGAAATGACTCTTTTCAATTTTGTGACACTGAAGAGATTGCTTTATAGGCAGCATATTCTACTGCAATAAAAAACTGACATGCCAAATTTTGAGTGTAGGTGTTTATGGGTACTTTATCCTGGAGAAATGGACCATGCCTTTTGTTGAATTCCCAAAGGAGAAAGTACATGACCCAAAAAGGTTAAGAACAATTGGTAGAAAGTAAAACAAGAAGCAGAGTTAGAATAATGTACCAAGCATATGGAAGTCGTGCAAATACATGTTAGCATCACTAGTGCAGGTGACTGAACATTCCAGCCAGGGAGACAGTCCCTGCATGAGTAGTGCCTGGTTCTGTCGTCACCACACCACACAGCAGTGCTTTCTGGCTTGACAGGAGAATTCTAGCACACCTTTTAAGAGCTTGCTTTTTATTTTAAAAGATAACCTCTTTGACTTTTTCTCTTCTCGATTGTACTTTCTTAATTTCCCACCTATCACTTTTGCAACCAACTCTGTACATCTTGATTCTCTCCCCCTCTTTCTAGGGTCTTCTGCATGCTAGATGGGTACTCTGTCATTGGTTATACTCCACAATCTTCTTATGACTTTTTTTCCTTTAAGATGGTGTCTTTCTAAATGGATGAGACTCTGCTTGAACTCACTGTAATCCAGACAAGCCTTGAATTTAGAGTCTTCCTGCCTGAGTCTCATAAGTATCTGGGATTATATCCCCAATGTTATTCCTTCTCTCACTGTGAAGTGGAGCATGATTCTTTCACCTGTGATGTTGGCCTTGTACAGTATTGTTTCTCAACCAATTTCAGTTTCAATTTCAATTACTTTACACAAATCCTTCTGAGCCCCCCCAATTTAAATTTGGAGCCCCCCTACCCTAGCAAAATGCCATGATAGTAGTTCAACAAGACTTGGGACTGGGACAGTAGAAGTGAAGAAGAATTGAGAAAGAGGAAATGCTGACATAAAACTTGAGCATTAGGCATGGCATTGTGATGGTAAATCTTCATTGTCATTTGGCTGGATTAGAAATCCCCTAGAAGGCTCATTTCCAGATGTGTCTGTGAAGTTGTTTCTGTAGAGGTTTAGATTGTGGGATGACCCCTCTGAATGCGTGTACTACCATCCCATAGGCAGGTATCCCAGAGTGAACAAAAAGGGGACAAGGAGAAAGCCAGCCAATCTCTATCTGCTGAATTGTGCAGAGCTCTCAGTACTGTAAAACTCCACCATGCCTTGCCCTCCACAGTGAACTGCATCCCACCATGAGACACAATAACCCTTCCTCCGTAAGTTGCTTCTTGTCAGGCATTTATAGCAACAAGAAAGATACCAAATACAGGCAGGGACCATGATGACAACTTGAAGAGATACCCTTGGACACAGACATTTAGGTGACCAGGGTCTCAGCTGGAGAAGTTTAGTAGGTTGTTGAAGATGTTATCTCCTGTTTACCTTGTAATTATGAAATGTTTCAATTTATAACAGTTTATCCAATTTATCCATCTCTCTAACACATTTAATAATGCTCTTAGGTCCTGGTCAGGTTTCATCTAACATCATCTGTGTGCATATATGCCTATATTGGTTTGGAATGGATCTCAGACATCATATTATTTCATCCCTACATATTTAAATATATATTAGTAAAAGTTAAATCACATAAATATCATAATATATAAATTTTGTACCTAAAATAAGTGAATTATTCTTGTATATATTCAAATGACAAGTGTCCTGAGAATATTGATTTCTACCATTTGACATGAATATTATACATTTCTTTTCAAAGATTTTAATAATAAAGGTTCATGCTTTGGGATCTTTACCTTCTTTAAAAATCTGTGTTTGCTTCTGTTTCTCTTTCTCCTTTTTCTCAATTTCTCTTGCTTGTTCATTTGCAGCTTTGTTGAGGAATAGTTGATGAGTCAAACATGCAGATTAATTTAGTGAGTCTGGACATACGCACACACTGTCAGTTGCTAGAGAAATCACATTCATTGTTCCATGGGAGTGTGCCACAGCCTGGATCCTGTGAGCCACTCCTTTATCTTGGCCGTTTCTCTGTTATCCTTATTTCTTGTACACTGTCATTGGACCGGGGGTTGCAAAAGAGGAAAACACAGTTTAAGAGCTGAGCAGGGGAGAATAGCTAAACTCAGCTGATCTTAGAAGTTGGCAGTGATTGGAAGGAAAAGCTCTGACAAGTTTGATAAATGGATTCTTTTTGTAAAATGTATACAAGAAACTTATCCTTATCAAATAGTAAAGAGGGAATACACAGATAATAGAAACTTAAGATAAATTAAAATATAAAACTACATGAAGCAAAGAGTTGTAAGATATTGAGGGTTGGGATTTAGTAAGTAGACGGGCCTTGTTTACTCAGCGTTCTCCACATTTTATCACTGGATACCAGACAGAACACTGGGGAACTTAAAACAGCAGCAAGAATAGAAATAATTGTCCCTACATTCCAGAGCCGGTTGTTCCAAAAGACAGAGTCCATGATATGAGCCAGTAAGAGAATGAAGTGTTAAGCACAATTTCCCATCATTCTCTACTGGGAACAGTATGGCTTGCCAGAAGGCAGCTCCAGTCTTTAATTTTGATTGGTTCAAGTTCTGTGCATGAAGCAAAAGCTACCTAGGAAGAGGGCATGGGGATAAGTTCATGGGCTAAGGAATCATTGCTCTAACTGACTTCTCCTATTTTCAAAAGAAAAATAAGAGAAGTAATATAATAGAAAAAAATAATAAAATGGAATGGGCAGGGAAGAAAATGCAATAGAGCTGAAAGTTCAGATGTTGCAAGTTCAGATGTTCAGACCTATGTCGATTGGCCTTTCTACTGTGCCTGAACTGGTACCATATCAGTACCTATATGTTATTCTTTTGTAGAATGAGCCTGGAGCCTGCCTTAATTTGGGGGCCTTGTAGTAGACATTGTTGAAGAGATGATGTCCTCGAGGTAACTGTGACCATGGAAAATGACGGAACATGTCTCTCCCTCCATTATCCTATCAGGTTTACCAAGCAGTGACTTTGTTTGCTTGTTCGTGACAGAGTCTCACTTTGTGGTTCTGCATAACCTGTCAGTCAGACTTTCCTCACACTCAGGGCAATGCAGTGATAGGATTATAGGCATGAGCTACTGCATCCCATAACAAAAGCTTTTAAACATTTCAAACTGCAGCTTATAGCTACAAATGCTTTCCCTCGTATCCAGTTCAGATGCACACATGTGTATGAATATCAGTAGGTTGGAGAAGGATGGTGGATTAACATCCAGTTAAGAGCCATGTCCTCTGTTGGTTTATATTCTAATTCACTTTTCAGTTTAGTCAGCTGGCCAGTTAATAAACTGTAGCCAGAATTTATAAAATCATTAACCACATATGCTTTGTTTTCTTCTTCCTTTTGATTGGGGCCTTGACAAAATTATTCCTTTATTTTTATACATTTTGATTAAAATAAAATTTTACCCTGTGCCTTTCTTCCCCCAAGTTCCTTCCAAGCACCCTCCTTCCAACTCCTTCAGTGTCCCCCACTATTAAATGTAGAGCCTCTTCTTTCCTAAATATTATTGTTCCATAAATGTATATGTGTATATGTATGTATATGTACAAATACAACTGTTGAGTTTGTTTTTGTTGTCTTGAATGCAGGACTTGCCACTTCGTATGGGAAATCAATAAGGGGGTACTATAATAATAATAATAATTACTATTCAACATTAATCATTTATTGTTATTATTAATTGCTCATTATTGGGTTATTGCCTCTATGTATATGTAAATGACATGGCATGCATGTGGAGGTCCGTGGATAACTTTGTGGACTCTGAATTCTCCTTTCACCTTGTGTACGGTTTCCAGAAGTTGAACTAAGGTCATCAGGCTTACATGACAAATATCTTTACTCACTGAGACATATTAACCATTTCCTTTGTCCCAGGTATGTTCAAAACCTATCCTTACGCTAACATTTCTTACTGTTTTAAATGGATAGTTCTGGCTAGGTTGCTTGTATTCTAAACATGGAAGATCCCTAAATCACAATATGCCTTTCTAAGATGCGTCTTTCCAAAGGCCCTCACTGATTTGTAAAAGTCTTGAGGACAGATGAGTTTTTAAGACATAAAACAACTCAAAGCTATATAACTCTCTCAACCTTCCTGCATTCTCATCTTTTGTTTTGTCCTGGAACTAGCTCTGTAGACCAGGCTGGCCTGAGATCACAGAGAACCCCCTGCCTCTGCCTCTGAGTGCTGGTTTTAAAGGTGTGCACCACCACACCCAGCTCCTAGCTAGTTCTTAGAAAAGCACTAGGCAGTTGTTAATTCCTTAAACAATCTGTTCTTTTTTATGCTCACAGATGATCGAGCAAATTCCATTGCTGCCTTTATCAATACGGTGCAATAAAAGGATTTCTCCTTTTTAATTTTAATATAATATATTCTCTAAAGTGGGATTTGGGCCCCTGTGTGTTATTTCAAACTCTGAAGATGCTTTTAGTAAAAATATTTCCAATCCATTGTGTCAATCTTTACTCCACAATGTCATTTATGTGACTTTTTTAATCCCTGTAGATACAGTTTCTCCCCAGTTTCACAAGTTTCCAAGGTGTTTGTTACCCTTTGAACACACACACACACACACACACACACACACATGTGCACGAACAACGATTCTTTGGTTTGCCAGTAATGATGCATTTCTTTGCATGTGTTTATTGGCTGTTTGTATTCCTTCCTCTGCCAATTGCCTGATTGAACAATTTGAACAATTTTTTTATTAGATTGCATGTCTTTTTCTAATCAATGTGTCTTTTGCTTGTTTATGATTATTAACTCAATTTGGGTCAAATATATTCCCACTCTATCATCTTTGACCTCAGCTGGGCTGTTCCTGCCACACCACAGTCTAAAGCTTTAATGTACTCAGTTTTGTTTATCTTCTCATTCGTAAACTTGGGTTTCCTGTTTGGCCTGGGGGGAAAGACAACTCACCTACTCAAAGCTTGTACAAATGGCACCCTGGGATTCTTTTTTTTAATATTTTTTAAATCATCCATGCTTGAGTTGTTAATCCATCTGGAATTAATTTTTGTAAGATTATGCAAGCAAAATTCAGATCTGCTTCTTTCCATCTAGTTATGCTTGCATTATTGATTAAATAAGCCCTGCTTTCTCCGTGGAACTGAAATACCATCAGTGTTATAAATTAATATCTTTATTTATTAGGATTTGTTTTGGGTCTTTTTCCATTTCTTTAGTTTCTGTAGATATTCTTATGCCAAAAGTATGCTGTTTTAATTAGTCTTCTAATAATTCATCATTCGGAAAATAAATCTTTGCCTCATTCTTCAACTCAGAATTTCAGAGAAAGCCATGCGTGGTGACACACGCCTTTAATCCCAGAACTCCAGAGGCTGAGACAGGCGGTTTCTGTGAGTTTCAAGCCAGCCTGGTCTACATAGTGAGTTGCAGGTTACCCAAGGCTACATAGTGAGACCCTGTCTCAAAAAAGAAAAACAAACAAAACCAAAGAACTTCAGGGGTATTCTCTGCTTGTTTGCTTTGAGACGGTGTCTCATGCAGTTGAGGATGACCTGGAAGTTCTGGTCTTCCTGCCTCTACTTTCTGGGATGATAGGCATGTGCTACATACCATTCTCAGGGGACAATCTTGAACATATTTTATTTCAAATAAACTCAGAAATAATTTTGTCTAATTTTCTCTTTAATCCTCACTTTCAAGACTGTTTGATTGGAATACATTATTATATATACTAAATTTAGACTCTTAAAATAATTTTAGAATATTAAGCTTTCCCATCTTTGAGCACATTAATCTTAAAACATGTTTTGGTTTATAACATCTAACAACAGTTTGGTTTTAGGAGTTTTGGAATGGCTTTTTGTTGTTTTGTTGTTGTTGTTTGGACTTTTGATTTTTTTCCTTTCTTTTTTTAGTCCTCTGCATTTCAAGTTCATTCTTAGGTATTGTGTAGTTTTCGTTGTTGTGAATGAAATTTTTATTTAACCTGGAATGACTCTTATCACTCACTTTCAGTTTCTGGTGGCTTTACCATCTTCCATTTGAAGAAATTCAGGGCTCTATAACAAAGCGATGTCTCAAGAAGAACCAGAGAAAGATCTGCATGGATGGAAGAGATGGACAAGGAGTCCTGAGAAGTGAGGGATCAAGTCTATAGAACTAGGTGACTCTCTAGAAAACTATGATACAGAAAGACTTACTCAAGAGAAGCTCAACCCAGGCCTCATGAGACGGCACAGAGAGTAAGAGTGCTCACTACATAAGCCCAAGGGTCTTAATCCAAATGCCCATGACCCACATATCTGAAAAGATATGTGTGGCTGTGTACCTATCATCACAGTGCTGCAGTGGGTATTGACAAGAGGATCATGGGTACTTGCTGACTGCTAGCCTAGCTTCAGGTTCAGTGAGAGACTCTGTTTCAAGGAATATGATGGAGAGAATTAGAACTATAAACCTTATGCCTCTCTATACATCTTTCTATACACCATACACACCACACACATCTTTCTATACACCATGCATATCACACACATCTTTATATGCACCATACACACCACACACATCTTTCTATACACCATGCATATCACACACATCTTTATATGCACCATACACACCACACACATCTTTCTATACACCATGCATATCACACACATCTTTATATGCACCATACACACCACACACGTCTTTCTATACACCATGCATATCACACACATCTTTC
>LOJH01017870.1:2457-14762 GCA_001685095.1 Ellobius talpinus
AGAGCTAGCTCCAGGACAGGCTCCAAAGCTACAGAGAAACCCTGTCTTGAAAACCCGACCCCCACTCAAAAAAAGTATCGAACACACAAATGCATGCGTATGTTCTCAACATAGAACAAAGATGCAAGAATCCCTTGAAGTCATGCTCAACTCACTTGTTTCCCACATTGCAGATGTGTGGAATCCAAAGTTAAGAATGATGAAAACTTATGAAGGTGCGCCTTGTACAGGGGTGGCTTTATTTCAGGATTCAGAGATCTTATTTTAAGGCCAGGGCCCCCAGGTGTTCTTCCTCCTCTTTTCAAATGACAGTTGTGGTTGTGCAAGGACGTTGGCTGCCCCTGGTGAATTGCCAACCGAGCTGGAACAGGCGGACACATGTGGCTGTGGATTTCCTCTCAGCTCTGCTGGAAGGCAACAGTTGGTGTTGGGGAGCATGGTGGCTGGAGGCTGGGGACAGACTGGGTAGCGCTAATTCTGACTTCAGCCCCCACCTTACACAGACTATTTTTCATTACTGTCTGTCAATTCTAGATTCTCCCTTGCATGGAGAGCATAGGTCTACAGAATTGGACTTCATTTAACTTCTTGATGACCACTACTCCTCATGAGGAGGATGCTCATACTCTTGGTATTTGGGAAGTATCTGAAGCTTCTTTCTCCCCATTTGTATTAATAAAAGTCCACTGGTGACAAAATGAGTTAGGCAGTCATGTTTAACCTCATCAGGGCCACTGTGCACCTGAAGACTTTTCACTGCTTTCTCTCTTGACTGAACACCATAGCTACATTAATTCTGACATTGACCACACGCCCTGAAAAAAAATGGTGACTTCTTTTACCTGAAAAATAAAGTCTCTTCTCTCTTTGCTCAAATTCTACTTTGCTTTCTGTGGTCCCATCCTGCATCCTTACCACCCCTGTATCACAATTTTCTAATAATAAGAATGGTAAACTCACTGTCCCAGTGCCCATAAGTCCCATCCATGTCTTTGCTGGTCGCACATTCTCATTTTCTCCTTCTGAATTCACTAATGTGTCTGGTGTGCACCCATCCACCCCAATGTTGAGGACGGTCCCTGCCAGCCTTGCCAGCAACTCCTTGTGGGCTTCATCATATCACTAAATCTTAACCTTGCCTATATTATCTTTTGAGATTTGATGAATCTAAGTTCTATTCCCTCAAAGAAGACTATAAACTCCTAGAAGGCAGAGTCAGTCCACCCACAACACAGAGCTCTGTAGGTTGATAAATTACTAACATGTGTTATGAAGGACACAGTTAGTATGGAAGGAAGGAAATTACTAATTTTTCTGAAAGATGACCTTGAGAATCTCACAGTTGAAATCTTCAATGAGACCAGCAGTCTATATACTTGAAAGCAATAAACTTAGTAATTAGTAGACTTCTGTCCCAGCCTGGTTTGGGGCACACAGTCAGGGTAGCAGAGGAGGAGGCCCTCTCTAGGGGTAGCAGAAACTGGGCTGTGCTCCTGTTGCTGCTAGGAACTGGCTCTAGTGTCCCCATGAGTGAAGCTGTGCCCTTGGGGGCTCAGATCATTAGCAGTATGATGAAGCCCAGCCCAGTTCAGATAATAGAAGGGGTAAGGCTGGGGCAGGATGTTGTGTATCTTATAATGTTGTCTAAATTTAAACCTTAGCTCCTGTTTCCTGTTTTCTCTCAGTGACAGGGTCCCCTCCCTCTCCTCCCTCCCCCTCCCTCTCTCTTCCCTTTTTTTCTACTTTAAAAAATGGCTCGTCAGCAAGCCTGCCAGTCCTCACACGCTCTTCTCATTTCTTCCTGTTCTAACCACACTTCAGTGTGTTCTTCTGAGATATGCGTTTCTCCTCACACAGCTTCAGGTTGTACAAGCTTCAGGTTGCAGTGCTTCCAGAATTTTCCATTAACAAAATGGGGCTCTTCGACCTGTGAATGCATTTTCTTGTCATTAAACAGTGCATCTCCCCTCAGGACTGCCAAGCTTCTCAAAAGCACGTTGTCATTCGTCTCTCTTCTCCTGTCGGTGTGGATTTGGGGCATGGATAGAGAATGCCCACTGAGCTACCTCATCACGCCCTAGGGGTTTCATGACGCCTTGTAGAGTTGGAAGAAAACCATGGGGATCAGGTTTCTAGCCCCTTCTCTAACCGCAAGCATGGAAACAAGTTTGTACAGAATCTTAAGAAGCAAAGTGCTCCTGATGCCAGCATGAGAGGGTGCTGCCCCGAATATCAGAGGGGCAATGAGTGGGGAGGGGGGAGCAGGGTCTGACTGGAGAGGTGAAGGAAGGAGGACTTCTCTACCTAAAAACTTTTCTAGACAAAGAAAAGGGAAAGCTCCCAGTTAGTGAGATCAAAAAAGAGGATTTTTTTAAAAAAAGATACAGGCCATTTTGAACTCCATGTGTTGGTGTTCAGTGCTAACTGCCAAGCTCTGCTTGCCTGCCTCAAATACCCCAGCATTGCTCTGAGTCTAGTTAGAGATGGACTTACCAGGGAGCTGGTGGGGCTTCAGTGCCTCTGCCCCTCTAAATTCTGGGGTGCCCTTGCAATGTGCCCACATGCAGATTGTGAAAGTAAGATTTTTTTCTTGTCTTTGTAAAAAAAAAGCCACATTAGAGTTTTGTTGTTCATTTGATACATCGAATCAGTTAGGCACTTGGTGTGTGAACTTCCATATACATTCTGGTTTCAGATGCTTCAAATGTCAAAAGATAAGCTATATTTCATTCTAATTTGTATTAAAAAACATTTTTTTTCTTTTTCATCTTGTTCTAAACATAGACATTTCTTTCTAGAATCAGCATTTCCCAGAAACACCGAGTTGTTTCTACTGTCAAAGACACATGCGGAGCCCCTGGCTGTCCTGAGAAGAGCAGAGTTGTCTCTCTGACGCTGCCCTCCTCTGGGTCTCTTCTCTCCTCTTCTACGTCCAAGCCTACGACGCTGAACTCCAGGCATCAGCTAAGAACATCCCAAGGCCCTTGCTGGGAGACCTCCTCAGGGTGGGCCAAGACTGCTAATTCTCTGGTTCGACATTGAGTGTTGTGACTTGGTAGGCAGGGTAGAACATTGGGGATACTCTTTTTATTACACCCTGGTAAGTGTGTACTTGTTCAGAAGGAAGGCTTCAAACAACAAGAATGTGCAAACATGGCAGACATAGAGGTAAATGGGGGCAAGGTATCGACAAGCAAACTTCAGTAAGTTGGGAGTTTTGGTCAGTGGCTCTGAGAGAATGGCTGGTGAGGCCAGTTCTGCTGGGATCTGATCTCCTCGAAGCCGGTTAACCATTTTGACTTCTGGGCACCACCATGGAGAGTCACTGAAGATGCCCTGTAGGGAGTGGTTGATGGAGCCTAGTGAAGAGCTCATTCCCGTGCTCAGAGGGAAATCACTGCCTACAGCTAAAATCAGAGGCTGGGAGGAGGAGAGCAGAGTCTTTTTGAGGCAGCAGGCCTCATGGTGAAGACCACTGTACCGATGATATTTGGGTTCAATTTTCAGGACCACTACCTAGGGCAAGAAGCCTAATTGCTGTTGGCTTGGTTTCCTGCTCTGTAAAATGGGATGATGCTGAGGTTATCATAGAGTTCTCCCTCGTGGCTTACCTTTATAACACACGTAGTATGTGGCATCATATGGCTTACTCTATACAGTACACATAGTATGTGGCATCGTGTGGCTTACTCTATACAGTACACATAGTATGTGGCACCGTGTGGCTTACTCTATATAATACATGTAGCATGTGGCACCGTATGGCTTACTCTGCATAATATATATAGTATGTGACACCGTTTGCTATTATTATTACTTCAGTGAGAAGCAACTTGGTTTTAGTGAAATTTCTTTAGAAATACTATTTTTTTACATTTCTAAAGAAAATGGAGTTTTAGGAGTGACTAAACAGAAAATGAAGGAAGCTGTGGAAAAATAAAAGTAATTTGAACAGTTCTTTCTCCAGCTAAGTGTAGGCAAGTACAGACCAAATTTTGCCTAACCACAGAAAGGGTCCTCAACAGACCAAGGCTAACTGTACTAGTTACACAATGCAACACTTCCTTTCTGTTTGCAGGCAGTGGGGTCCTGTGAATACCATAGAGGGATTCTTCCAGAAAATGCCACATTCAACATCAGCACATCTGCTTCATACACACTGAGCTCCAAATGGAGAAAACAAGTAAAAAAATTGATTTAAATTATGCAGGTGGAGGGCAATTAAATATTGATATAATAATTATTAAATTATGCAGGTGTAGGGTAGGTTTATGTGAGACTTCTGGAATTGCCACAGGAGTGGAGTAGACAATGAAAAACTCGGCATGGAGCACTGTGCTGAGAGACAATGCCTCGAAGTTATGGTTGAACCGGGCAGCTGGTTAGCTGTGCATTCATCTGTAGGTTCATGCATGCTTTTGAATGAGATCCTCCAAGCCAAGGACAAGGCTTCCCTCAGATGGTATGTGGACACAGAGAAGGTGATTCTCCCCCAAACATTCCTAAGAAATAAAGAGAATAACCCAATCTCTCACGTCGGCCGCTTTCATATAAAACCAGAGTCCTAAAACAACAGCTCTGACAATCTCACGTTCACCTGTCAGATAACGATACTGATTGCAGAGCCGTAGTGGAATGGCCCTGAGAGAAGGGAGTGTGGAAGACAGGCAGAGACGGGCAGGCATGTGAAAACTGGTTTGCTGGAGGAAAATCTAGTTCTGGAGCTTTGAATTTTTATGTTTGACCATTTTATCACTTGTGTCACTAAAAAGAATGGGCCAGATGGTGGCCTCTAGTCCGCTTTACACAGTGTGGTGTCTGCAGGGGGATTTGCCCTGGTTGGCTGTTAACAATCAGACTGCACAGCTTAAACGAGAGCTCAATGTGGGAAGACAAGAAAGCCAAACGTGAAAGGGCCTTTAATTTCAAATTTCGGATGAGCGTCCACGTTCTGTGTTAGAAGCCCTAGTCGACAGTCACGGGCCATGTCAAGACAGTGACTCTGAGTGTCTGTTTAGAGTCCAGCCCTTTCATAAAATGGCTGAACCAAACGGTTCCGGTTTGTCGGCAATGCTTTGATTTTGTTAAGACAACCTGGAGGTTCTCAAACTAGAGCAGATTTCAGAACTAGGGAACCTTGTTTCCCCAGACTGCAGGGCTCTACCTGAGGGCAGAGTCTGATTAGTGGAGATTTATATTCTAATGTCTCCTGGGCCATGTTCCTGATGCAGATGCAAGGACATCCATACTGTGAAGGTCTCATTCCTAAAACACCTTGTGAAGCAATTGAACTATGAAAAAAAAGTCAGATTTTTCATGAATCTGTTGGAAACCATCAACTTTCTCCTTAGGGGAAAAAATAGGTGAATGTAGACACTTATAGGAGACAGAAGGAAGGAAGAAAAAAGGGAAGGGAAGGAGAGGTTGAATGAGGCAGACAAGGAGAAGAAGGAGAATAAGGGCTTCCTAAAGGACCCTCGGGATCTCTCAGGAAAACCCCTGGCTTCTACAGCAGGACTCAGGATTTTTGTTCTGTCCATAAATATAGCTATTTATTTATTTAAGCAGGATCTCATTATGCAGTTCTGGCTGCCCTGAAACTCACCTGCCTCTGTCTCTTGAATGCTGACTAAAAGCAGGCAGTACCACACTTGGCCCAGTTATCAACTATTTAAATGTACGGGCCAGAGACTCTCAGCTGCTAACACCTAACTGTGGCCATGGCATTGAGGAAGAGCCGCAGCCAACCCACAGTGGGGCTGTTCCCCGCCCCCAGGCTTACTTTACAGGATTGCCTGCTGGGTCATATTTGGCTTAAGGGTTTAACAATCACCTGTTTAGGCTCTTCCCTCTTTCTGCCTGAGAAATTCTTATACAGGCCTGGATATGTAGGTATATAAAAAGCTATATAATCCAAATATATACTGAAATAAATCATAAGGAAAAGTTAAAAAACAATTCTTTGATGTGCATATAATTTTGCCACCTAGTAAAGAGAAAGCAGGTCTGTGTACCAGTGAGGTGGAGATGGCTCTTGCTTGCTTCTCCATAAATAAAGACTGGATATTTGATACTGTGAGGCTGCAGTGGTTGAAGTGAGATTGATTCCCCCTAGGCATATATTTTTGAATGCTTGGCCTCCAGTTGGTAGAACTATTTGGGAAGCATTAGGAGGTATGGCTTTGTTGGAGGAGTGACTTTGAAGTTTTAAAAACCCAAGCCATTCACAGTTAGCGTTCTCTGCCTCCAACTTGCAAATAGGAGTCAGGACCTAATTATTGCCGCAGCACCATGTCTGCCCGCTGCCTGCTCCCACCATGACTACTGTGGACTCACCCTCTGGAACTGTAAGCTTAATAAACTCTTTCTTCTATAAGTTTCCCTGGTCATAGTTTCTTTTCACAGCAATAGAACAACAGTAACTGAGACAAGGGCATAGAACATCTTCATTGTTTTCAGAGTTGATTGATATTTTGATTTAGAAACTGTCAATGCTGAGAATATCACTGCATATGATTATGTAGTATAAAATGTATAAAGCAGAAATATGTTTACAGATATTTCAGAAATTGTTGGAAAATCTGTCCTTAAAGTCAGAAATTCAATTTTAAAAATCAATCAAGCATTCTAACATGATCCCATCCAAAAGATATTAATTTGATAGCTATGTGCTGCAGAATCATGGTAGAAAAATATTAAAAGTCTTTGTTGTCCATAATTAAACCATATGTTTCTTCAAGAACAGAAACACTTGCATGCATAGGAAAAAGACTATAATTCATAGTATACGATAGATAGTCTGGAGCCTGAGCCAGGGTGTTTCAAGCAGCGTTTGTTGTGTTCTGTCGTATAATGGCATGTGCAGTACAAAATATACATGTGGTTGATTTCCAAGGTCGCAGCGAAATTGTGAGATGCAACATAGGCAAGATGCAGAAATACTTTGAATAATTATGCATGTGATTTTGAATTAATTATTTTTGATCATCGTGCATTCAGAAATTTTTGGCAGTTGCCAGATGCTTTGTGGTCCCCACATTCCGTTTTGTGGCCACATGTAAGACTGCAGAACTTAAATGCAACATGTTTAAGAATCTGTGGTCTAGGGGCTGAAGAAATGGCTAACTAGATAAATCCCTTGCCATACACGCATGAGAATTGGAGTTCAGATTTCAGCACCCATATAAAAATGTGGTGACCTCTCTATAATCCTAGTGATTGACAAGCTGAGGCAGAGGCTCATGTGGCAAGCTGGTGGAGACAGAGGACACTGTGGTGAGCTGGCTAGCTACACATGGGTGAGCTCTGAATTCAGTGAGCAACCCTGTCTCAGGAACAATGGAGGAAGACATTCATGATCAGCTTCTAGCTTCCACATGTTCACACATCCCCATACACAGGCAAACACATGCAGAGTATGCAAACCGTACATATCCATACACACTTACAGAAACTAAATTTAAGAAGAGGAATCTGTGATTTAGAGCATGGGGTTTAGATTAGCTATGCCTATGTTGGCCGTGCAGCCTTTGATTGACACGAACCTGCCTCGGCTTTGCTTTCCTCATTTGGAAATGGGATATTTCTCTTGCTACAAATGTGCTGAGAATTAACTGAGCTAAATCCACTCAAAGTTCCTAGCATTGCTCCTAAATGATATTGTCTTGACTTTTAATAGTGTTGTTAATAGTAATGCAGCATGAGGGCCCTTTATGAGTCACGCAGGATATGACTCACATAATATTGTTGTTATTGCTAAGAAGAGGGACACTTGGGAATTATCCAAGTTCAAATGAAGATTGAGAATGTGGCATTTTATTCTGGAGTTGAGAGCTAAGAGGGATGGAGGTCTTGGAAGGCTTTGTAAGCCCCAGACACGCTCTTTATTCTCAAACTCATCCTGTTCTCCCTGGGATACTTGGTCTCTTCCTAGGTCCAGATAAATTTCCTTGTTACTAGAAGGTTCTTTCTTCCCTTTACCCCACTTTCTTTCTCTTTTCTCCCTTGCCTCACCTTTCAGCTTCTTTTATTTCCTCAGACAGATAAAAGTATATTGTTCTTTTCTAGTGTAATGACCTGCTTGCAATCCCCGTGCTTGCGAAGCAGAGATGTGGGATCCTGGGCAAACTGGCTTGATAGACTAGCCAAACTGATGCGCTCTGGGCTCAGTGAGAGACCCTGCCTCAGTAAATGAAGTGGATAATGATAGAAGAAGACACCCTACATTAGCTCTGGGTTCCACACACATAAACACACATGTGCACTCACATATATATGAGCTCATATACATGTGAACATGCACACACAAATGCCATCATACCACACATACATGTACACACACAAAAATTATTTAAACAATAATCTTTGGTTTAGAATTTGAGTGCTAATTTCCTTGATTTTTTAATTGGACCATGTCTGTCTCGGTGATCATCCTGTATCTTGGTTGCCACAAACTGCCACTTAGCACATGCCCAGTAAATATTTAATGAATGCATAAACCGGATTTACCCAAATCCATCCTTGACTCAAAGGAAAATAATGAAGTTTTCCTTTTCGTATCTTCAGCTAGGACTCCTGCCTTTGGGGAAGGATGATGGATGAGTCAAAGTGAGGAGCTCTTCTCATGAAGTCCTATGCCTTCTGCTGCCTTCTGCTGTGCCATGGTCAGGATTCCACCATAAACAGATCTTCAGTGCATTTTCCTGCTCTACTAACACGAGGTCATTTGTCAAATCAGTTCCACTAAGGCAAGGTGAACAAGGTGAACAAGGGAATAGTGAATATGTTCTCTAAGGGGTGGGTTTAGCCGAACACTCCAGGGACACAAGGCCTTAATGCCTGATATAGCTCTTGGACTGAGGCAGATGGACAGCAGGACTCATGCCTGCAATGCTTCTGGTAACAGTCCAGTGCTGTGTGTCTGCTCTGGGCAGCACTGAGGCAAACAAATGGATACAAAGGAGGTGTTTGTTGTCACTAAAATAATTCCCCTAACAGAGTGGTCATGGTAGTTTAAATAGTAATGGCTCCTGCCTCTGCAGGCTTATATATTTGAAGGCTTGGTCATTAGGGAGTGGCACTGTTATGCAGCTTGTTTTGTTGAGGTAGGAGTGGCCTCGTTGGAAGAAGTACATCACCTGGAGTGGATGTTAAAGTTTCAGAACCCAAAGTCAAGCCCTATGGTTCTCTCTCTCTTCCTGCTGCCTATGGATCCAGATGTAGAATGTCTCCAGCACCATATCTGCATGTGTGCAGCCAAGTTTTCCACCATGATGACAATGGGCCGAACCTGAACTGTAAGCCAGCCCCAGTTAAATGCTTTCCTTTATAAGAGTTGCAGTGGTCATGGTGTCTCTTCAGAGCAATAGAACATGGACTACTACCCTGGTATACAAAGGATACCAATGTAGTAGCTTCTATGTTTATTTTTAGCTAACTTAATGGTGGAGAATAAGACTTAAAGGGAATACTGGGGACAATGGCTGTATGTCTCTTGGTAAATTCACAACCTTTCTGATAACTGAATTTAGTAGAATGACATTCCTTTACACGGGGAATTGGTCAGCAGGTCTTAGTTTGTCTGCAGCATCCTCTGGCCCTCTCTCATCTTTGCTGTAGCTTTAATGAATGCAGTGTACCCTCTGGCAGTTGCCCCATGAGCTCCAAGCAGTCAGTATTTCACCCATTTTTGTGCCTGAGAGACTTCTTAATGCTATAGGAGCTTATTTAGCCAGCACCTAGAAACCTGGTAGAAGTGGGTTAATGCCCCAGGGCAAGAGACAGAAGAGTGTGGGAATTAGTGCACATGCATGCCAGACTTCTGCACCGTGAACAGCCATTCTAAAAGACACTTTGTGCTCCTCAGAGAGCCAGTAGGGCTGAGTGCTCACTGCCTGCACCGGCAGCCTCAACTCTCCACCTCTCCAGATTCTTTCCTTTCTTACTCTCACTGTCTTTGTTCCTTGGCTCTTGGGATTTTGTCTGTTGTTATTATTGGTTTTGTCTGGTTTTTTTGAGATAAGGATTTTTTTCTATAACCCAAGCTGTTCTTGAACTCTCAATCTATCTGTTTCAGTTTCCTGAGTGCTGAGACTAAAATGTGTAGTTACCACCATGTCCGTTTTTGTGTCTATGAGATCGTTTTTGGTGGTGGTGTGGCATTTCCCTTATAAACTTCTTTCTTCTCAAGTTTTTTCTTAACCTTAATTACTGGAAGAAACTGTGGCAAGGGTGCTTATGGTCATCAAACAACAATCTCCAAGTGTGTTTGCATGAAGAATCTTCTCTTTGTATTCTGTATGTGAAAGACAAAGACCAAAACAGTAGCCTTGACTGAAGCATGTGAGACTTACAAGACTTAGACATCCATGTGCTGTAGAAGGTTCTATGGTTGTTGAGCACCTAAACACAGCTAATGTGACAGAGGCATTGAATTTTATATGTGATTTAATTTCAATAAACTGACATATCTGATGTGGCCAGTGACTGCTGGGATGGACATTAGACATAAAAAAGTGAAAATTTGAAAATAAATTTTGTGGTTGATTTTCTTACCTACTTACCTAACATCTATTCTACATGAAATCTGATTTAATATGGCATTTTATGTTCACTTACAAAAATGCAGGCAAGGTCTGATTTCTCAGATTCCTCCTCTGGGTGGTCTGGAATCTTCTGTCCAGGTGAAGGTAGGGCATGGGACAGAGATGGCATGCCTTTGTTTTTTCTTCCTTCCCTCTTATTATACATGATCATCTATCATTCTTGGAGCGACACAGACATTTTATCATCATCAGGAAGAAAGCTGCATGTTAAGAAGGGTTTGAGCATTAAATGGAAGAAGCCAGAGTCCCAGCACCCCTGTTTTCTGCCCTACCAGCTTTACTTCTCTACTTCCATACTTTGTGACAAGCGAGGTGAAACCCTCATCACTGATAGCTGCAGCAGATTGGGCCATAGCTGACACATATCATTTTAGACAAGTTCTGGTTGAAGGTAGGTTAGCACTGCAGTGTTAAACTTTCATTTTGGATTGAGAGGTAGTGGAACTGATTATAAAACCCTGTAGAAGTATTGCTTGGAAAACCTGCAAAATTAATGCAGGCTGCAGCTATACTTGAGAAAATGTGTCCTCACTAGTCACTCACTTTTGAACGACCAACTGTTAGGGAATGGTAGAAGCATATTGCAATAATATGAGGTATTTTCTCATAAGGATTTATTTGAAACACTCTCAGAGCATAAAAGAAAGGTTAGCACGGACAGGGTGGAGGGTTCTAGAGCAGATAATACATAGTATACAACTACCTGGGGTTAGGAGACAACCCATGCAGGCCCTGGACAGATAACCACGAACCCAAGTTCACCTCCAATTATGATAGACAATTTTTCAAAATAATGTTCACAATTGCTCTGCAGCCCATTATCAAATATTTGGTGAATGTTTTGGTGACCAAGGCTATTTCTTCCCATCATACAGATCACAAACTAACTACAGCCCACATTTCTGCCACAGGAAAAGCTGTATTTCACTCTCTCAGGCTTCTACTGAATATGGAGAGTTTTGAACTGAGTTCCTTAAAACATCAGTGCTCTGCATCACTCCCAGACTTGGCTGTAAATCTTCAAAATGGCACACTTTACAAGCAGCGTTCTGGAGTCTTTTCTGATTGGAAACCACACTGCTTCCTTATTAATACTGTGAGAAATGGAAAAGGCATAAACATTTGCAATCCATCTATTCTCTCCATGTGGCATACATCAAGGGCTGCCGAAGTATTCCTAATGGTTTACCCATCACATTTTTATGAGTTTGTATGGGAAGAAAATTGTACCAGAAAACTGAATTTGATGACTGCCATTCTATGAATAAATTCTGTTATCTTTGATATTCTGAGTATAATAAAAACCTACAAAAGTTAAAATTCAGCATCCTTGCAGAATTATGTCAACTGTTTTTCATGTCAATAAGACAGTGGCATTTCCATCAATGTCTTTTTCCTCCAAAAAAATACTGTTTGGTTTTCAGGTTATGTTTTCATTAACACAACTTGTCTTTAACAGCAAGACACTGTGCATGTTGGCTAATTTATGTATTAAACAAAGTCTGAACAAAATGAATACTTGTAATTTTAAAACATGGAGCTCAGTAAAAATCCATGTAACATTTGGATGAGATAAAACTCAGGTGTCCATAAAAATGAGCTTTATGTGTTAGACCTGGAAACATCTTGGTAAAGTAACTTTAATCAATCCCTTTCTTTCTTTCTTTCTTTCTTTCTTTCTTTCTTTCTTTCTTTCTTTCT
>LOJH01017871.1:0-12765 GCA_001685095.1 Ellobius talpinus
CAATGCCCATCAAAATTCTTCACAGACCTTGAAAGAACAATACTCAACTTCATATAGAAAAAAAAACAACCCAGGATAGCCAGAATAATCCTGTACAATAAAGGAACTTCTGGGGCATCACAGCCCCTGACTTCTGGAAAGAGAGACTGCTCATTTGTTTCCATGCTGACCAGATCTGAATAATCACACAGAAACTATATTAATTACAATACTGTTTGGCCAATCACTTAGGCGTATTCCTACCTAGCTCTTAAATCTTAAATTAATCCATTTCTATTAATCTGTGTATCACCACAAGGCTGTGGCTTATTGAAAAGTTTCTGGAGGCGTCTTCTTTAGCAGCTATAAGGTATTGACTCTGCCTACTCTTTCTTTCTCTGTTCTGATTTTCCACCTGGCTATACTCTGCCAAGCCATTGGCCGAAACAGCTTTTCATCAACCAAGGAAAGCAACACATATACAGAAGGACATCCCACATCAGACTTCAGAGCTACTGCATGCAAACTCTACTACAGAGCTACAGTAATGAAAACAGCCTGCTATTGGTATCAAAACAGACAGGAGGACCAATGGAATCAAATCAAAGACATGGCTATCAATCTACACACCTATGAACACATGATTTTTGACAAAGAAGCAAAAAATATAAAATAGAGAAAAAAGCGTATTTAACAAATGGGGCTGGCATAACTGGATAATGACATGTAGAAGAATGTAAACAGATCCATATCTATTGCCATGCACAGAACTCAAGTCCAAATGGCTCAAAGACCTCAACATAAAACCAACCACAATGAACCTCATAGTAGAGAAAGTGGGAAGTACACTTGAATGCATTGGCACAGGGAACCACTTCGTAAATACAGTAGCACAGACACTGAGAGAAACAATTCATAAATAGAGTCCTCTTTAAAAGTACTTCACAGTGTCTCCGTGGCAAATAAATATGGAAGAGGATAGATAGAGCAAAGACTGGCGAGGAGGTACCCAGTGGGACTGACATGGAATGAACTGTGCTTCCTTGCACTGGCAACAATAATAGTAACAACAACAACAACAACAACAACAAAACATAGCTCCCATGGAACAGGTCTCAGAATGCCTCACATCCTGAGTACTATGCAAGGGAGATGAGACTCAGCTAATTTTGTGACATGGAAGACGCCATTTAACTACCCAAAGTCTATTGCCTTCTCTCCAAATGAGGATCAGAATGTCTAGTCCACGGGGCCATTGAGAAAGGCCAAAGAATGAGGAGCAGCTGGCAAAGAGGCTTGCAAGTTACTGAGTGCTGTACCATCTTTGGTATACTGAGTCCAAGCTACAGAGGTGCTTCACACAGGACTGGGCGGCCGTGGCATTCCAATAGAGACAGTAGAAAAGCAGATACTGGATAGGAGAATTATCGCATGCCTGGCACTGTGATGCCAACACACAGAACACTGTATAGCTCCTGGTTGTGTACATTTCGAAATAAACTCCGGCGTTTGCCGTGGGCCACATTATAACTAAATATAGTGTCATGTGGGGAAAAAAATGTCAAAGAGAAAATAATCTCGTGCATTAAAATTGGGTGCACAGAAAGATGAATTTCTCTGCTGCTTTCTTCACCCAGGTTTCTTCTCACAGCCCAGCACTTGAAACTGTGGATGGTGCTGGTTGTCCATGTGTCCCTTAAGCCTTTATGATCCAAGTTCAGATGAAAAGCACATAGGAAAGGCGCCCGCCCTGCCCCAGATGCCTTAGATGCACGTATGACATTTATATTAAAGCTGCTCAAAGGGCACAAAAACCAAAGCCTGCAGCGATTAGACAACCAGGCAGCAAGAGTGGAGATTGTGTTTTATTTTGCTTTTATTTTTGTTTAATTTTAACTTTTTGTTAGCTCTAAAGTTTCTGCCAATTCTCCTTTATCCCTTTCCTTTCCCACTTTTTCCCTGGTCTTTTCAAATCTAACATTACACTGGTGAGTTTTCTTCTGCCTCCGGCTTGCTTTAGCTCACCCTTAAAGCCAGTTCTGCAGACACTGGTCTGCTGTAAGATGTCTTCTGAGAGGCTCTCCTCTAGAGTCGCCCTCTGGAGACAGGAATGCACAGCAAGGCAGCTTGTGTGTAACCACATCCACCAGGGTTCATGCAGGAAACACTGGGACCATGGTCCCTTATGTAGAAAAACAGGCGACAGCCCTATAATGAGAATTTAAAGCTCACATATTCAGGTTCTCGCGTTGCTAAGAAATAATATCTTATGCCGGGCCGCGGTGGCTCATGCCTTTAATACCAGCTCTCAGGAGGCAGAGGCAGGCGGATCTCTGTGAGTTCGAAACCAGCTTGGTCTACAAGAGCTAGCTGCAGGACAGGCTCCAAATCTATAGAGAAACCCTGTCTCGAAAAAAACAAACAAACATATAAAGAAATAATATCTTACATATTGAGTCATCTTATTTAATCTTAAAATTACTCTACTGTGATAGGTCATGTCATAAATATTTTACATATTTAAAAAACTCAAAATCAAGACTCAGAGACCATGTGATAGGCAGAATCTCACTCCGTTTAAAGGGGTATTGGTATACAGACTTCTCTGTCCTGTCATATAACACAGTCTCCAAATCTCAGCAGCATGCATGTACTACTGTTCATCCTTTATCAAAACCACATGGGATCCTCTAAAGAACTCTGAAGCTTCAGGGATGCCTGGCTGGTAGCAGACCTAGAGGGAAGACCATACAAAATTACAAAGATAAAGAGGATCCTTAGGAGGAGGTGTGAAAAGCCAGGGCCATAATGATAATTTATTGTGGGTTCTTAAAATGCTATCTGAGTATTCTGATGACTTTGATAAGAGTGGCAGCCTGGACCAAAAGGCAAGGCCCACTCTAGAACAATATAGCAAACCATAAAGAGTCTAGCAGCTTAACCAGTGGTCCCTAACCCACACTGGTGCCCCAGACACCACCACTTTGGGGAGTCTAGAGCTTCACGTGAGGCTGGTGGTAGTATCCAGTTATCTGCCACAGTGAAATCAATAGCAATCTATCAGTCTCCCCTTATACTTGGAGCCCACTCAAGGAGCCTCCCCTGTGCCACTATTAAAAATGCATCTAGTCACTGCCTGGAACTCTGCCAAGAATGTGCTTTTCTAAATATGTCACCCTAGTTACATTAGATGGGTGCCAGCGTCCGCCCTGAGGCAACATGAAGGCCGTTTCTACCACTGGGTGCCACTTGTCAACTCTCAGAGTTCCCTAAGTGTCTCCGAGTCTGTCCTGGACCTGGGACTGTCTCTCACTGCTCCTCCTCATCTGGAAGAAATGCACAAGAGGAAGGGCTAAAAAGGAAGAGAGAAGCTTCTAAACGTAGCTCCGGCTGCAGGATGCTCTGTGATTTGGGTGTGTCAGCTGCCTTCAGGTTAACAGTTGCTCTGTGCTGGCCTGGGACCAAGGGCAGGCATCCACTCCACATTTGTGTCACTAAAGGACGTCTTTCTTTATTAACTCATGCTTTCATGGAATATGTATCTTAGGGAGACCCAGTATGATGTCTGATCCATATGGGGAATATATCACAAAGGTTAAAAAATAGAATAAGATGTTTTGTTTTTTTTGTAAATGTAACTTCTACAAATTCAAAGCTTCAAATTCTACATGCTGATTCTCTAGCCTAGTGACACTTTTCTATGCCCCAAACGTGTTCATACTCTATGTTCAAACCTCTGATGTCCAGTCTATGTAAGGAGTGAGAAGACTCTGGTTTACATTTTGAGACGTGGTACCAAGGTAACCACCATGATGTCGTGCCACTAGAAGGTACACCCCCCTCAGTATTTCCCCCACTGTAAGAAGTTTGTTAGGAACTAACTTGGCATGGCTGGTTTTCTGTGGCTTGTGTCTGAGAGATGGATTTCTTTTTCTCGCCCAAGAAGTTGGAAGTACACTCAGCTGACATAGTTCATTGGCTTGATCTCGTCCCTTAAGTTCGTCCTTTGGTTTTCAGGACAGCTTCTCTAGTCCTCAGCGTCTCTCCAGTATTTAATTTATTGAACACGGGGCGGGGGCGGGGGGCTTGTGGCACCATTCACATCAGTTTGTTAGTTGGCAACGCCAAAGATTTCCTAAAATACTCCCAGAAAACTTGAAAAGTTGAATGACCCGACTCCCTCTGTCAGAAAGGCAGAGGTAAAGGTCTCATGAGGCTTAGTTGCCTGCCTTAAAATACAGGCCACAGAGGAGCAGATAGAAGGGGATCCTCAGGTAGCTGCATCAGCCTCATCATCCCCAGACAGGAACCAAAGTCAAAGAATCGCAACACCAACACTCAAACTGCAAATTCAGATCTTTTTTAAAATTTTCAATGAGACAATATTCTCAACATTCAAGATTAGAAAGCAACTCCCTCCCAAAAAATAGTTATTACACATATTAATTCACCAAAATTCATCCAAGTTCTGTGGTGGTACCTGATCTCGATCAATGAAAAAGGATGTTTTCTCACCTTTAGGGAGTACAAAGTCAAAGATCAGAGAGGAGACCACTGTGTCTTCATGCTCAGGGGATCATCCCGGCAGACAGCAAGTGCTGGTGGCCTCGTGAACATCATCACCTGCCAGCCACCCATTCTGTGTCCACGTGAGGGCCACCCACTAGCATGCTGCCTCACTAGGTGATCTTACGAAGCCAATCTTTCTAAGCTAAGAACTTGGCCCTGGTAAGCAACTGAGAGGCCTTCATCTCATTCCTCGCTGTCTAGTAGCTTGGCCCCACTACCCTGCGTTTCTACCTCCTCGTTTCTCTCCTGGATCTGTCTAGCCTCTTTCAGCTTTCTATTTTCTCATTTCTGATAGGTCATTACCCTGCCCATGACTTACGCTTCCTAGATCACCCCAACCCCTGTGCACTGCACACACAGTGCTCTGGGTAGTAGAGATTTTATTACTCTGTGGCCCTGTGTAAAACCCTAAATGGCTCTTTAATACTTCAAGTCCAAATATCTCAGCCAATTTTTGTCAGTTCCACTCATCAGGAAGCATACAGCAAGACGGAATGAGGAGTGTATGATTGTTCAAAGGAAATGACTCCGAAGAGTCAGAAAAGCCTGGGCAGGTGAGGGTGGGAGGAGCTGGAGACCCGACGCAAGCCTGACTCAGTGCAAGGAGAAGACAAGAAAGAGCCATGGGTAGGACATGCTGGAGACTGCAGTATCTCTGGAAAGTCAAGGTCTCTGGGGAGTCTGGGGCTGATTGCTCCTTAGAGGAGTTTTCTATTGAACAGGAAGAGCCTAGCTCTGCCTCATGACGCTCAGACGCCATCCCCGGGAACATCTCTGAGACCTTATAACCTGACTGTGAACTCCAGTTCTAACAGCTGCAGGTTGTCAACTTGCTAAGTCTCCCTGCAGCGTGTCTCAGAGGACTCACGGAGCAGCAGCAGACTCGTGGGGTACCATGAAGTCAAACAAAAACTTCTCTCACTTGCTCCTTGTTAATGCTCCCCAATTCATCCCCGGCAGTTCCATAATACGACCCCAAGTCTAGCTATGCAGATGTTCGAATATGTCATATTCTCTAGCATTAATCCTCTGTGCCCAGGGAATGGCTGTCTATCGTGAGCAACCCCTCTCCACCAAGCCAGCTACCTGCCCTGTTCTTCATATTGGCCTCATGCTGTCGATTCCTGTTTTCCTTCCCTACGATACTCTGGGGTTTCGTAGGGATAAGAGTTTCTTTGGTCTTCTATTAATTCTCTTGAAATTTAAGATCTTAATTTTGCTGAGATTTCAGTAAAAGGACAGTACACCCCAGCCACATCCTCCAGGAAGAATAATGTCCTTCACTGCAGCAACTACCCATTGCCAATGTTGGTAGCTTCCCTGTGCTCCAACAGATAACCTCATGGCAATGCTCATATGAGCGTCACTAAGTGGGGTTAGTATGTTATCTAAAAAGAAAAATTCAGGGCTTAAAGTTGTGAGGGAGCCATGCTGGGAGTCATGGGAGACAGAAAGGGTAATAGGAAGTAGATATGATCATAAATCATTATATACATATATGAACTCAAAAATAACAAAAAAATGTAAGGAGAGGTGGATGGACAAGTGGATGGATGAATAAAAAGATATTCTACATTCTCTAAGGGTCTATAGAGAGTGTCCAGTAGTTGAGAACACATATTCTGAAGAGGACTAAATTCAGTTCCAATTGCCCACATCAGTTGACTCACAGCGGCCTATCTCTCCAAACCCAGGACTATGCAATGTCCTCCCCAGGCAAGTACACTCATGTATGTGCTTATGCATGCTTGAGCACGCGCGCATGCACACACACACACACACACAAAAAAAACATTACAAATAAAAAATTCTTAAAAACAGGTAAGCCTCAGAGTATCAAAAAGCTCACAGCGTCCAAGGAGCTGTTGAAAATAAGCCAAGTCTGGGCTTGCAGAAAAGTCCTTGGTCTATCTTACCAGACTAGGATTTCTCAAACATTTTAGCATTGACATAGACAAATATTTCTCCAGGCCTGCAAGTGAGCATCTTCCTTAATGACTAACCTCAGTCTCCCCTAATGCTGTTGTTAAACCTAAGACCTAAATTAAGAGTGATACCCGCAATTCTCAGGCAACAACTTATCGCCCTTGTTCTAAAGCAAGAAAGAGATCCATTATCCTCGAAAAGGAAGTAAATATCTGACCAGCATAATTGTATCTGTCTACACAAGTGACAAAATCAAAACTAATGTATGCAGCATGGCAGGACAATTATCTTACTGTAAGTAATCTGGGTTCCTTTTATAATTCCATTGTCAAAGCCAATCACCCTTTGTTTCTGCAAATGTCCTCTGACCTTTGTGAAGCCGTTGGAGCTATCACTAACTAATAATGTGCTTGAAATCTTGCAAATGGGCTTGGATTTTGTAACATCAGCTAATGTCCCTACTGGCACCCACAGCCCAGACAGAAGCTACCACAAAGTGACTTCCTCAGAAACATGGAAACAGGGTCCCAATGCCCGATTTTGATCATTAGTCTCTTGGTAAATGTTACAGGTTGTGTATTTACCTCTTCATCTAGGACCTAGCCACAGGCAGTGTGTATAGTATGATTGCAAGGAAGAGGAGGAGCAGAGAGAATCCAGAGCCATGATTTATAGCTGGTTATAGGTACTTAAGAGGCACTAGCTAAGAGGTCCTGGAAGTCACAGGGGAACAGCGAACTAGAGAGAATGGCATAAAACTGGAGAGATCCTTCCCGAGTGCCACTTGGCAGCAAGCAGCAATTGTAGCAACACACAATTAGCCTGAAGAAGCATCCTGGTCCTGGATGGATGTGGTCTGAGTCAGGCTTCCTAATAACCTGACTTTTCTACAGGCTACAAAACATGGCAGCACACACTTCCTCAAACTGTCTTCTCTTGATCTTCATGGAGCATTCAGGTGAACAAGACACACCGCAGTGACACACAGGCAAAAGATGATGTCATCAGGATGGCTTCTTGAGGAATTTCTCAGAAGGTTGTGGAATAAATGCAAATTGATTCTATGGCATCTGAGAAGAATCCGAAGTGCTTGATATAGAGAGCTACATCTTGTCAAAGGGTTTGGCTTGAGACCAAACAAAGCATATGCAATTCCTTCCTTAAAAGGCACTTGTTCTTTGTGGTCACATGTGTGGTCATGACCTCTTTGAGTGACTGCATATCAGATCTCCTGCACATGATTCATGGTGATAGTAAAACCATAGTTGTGAAGTAGCAATACAATAGTTTTAAGATTGGGGTCACCACAGCATGAGTCACTGTGTTAAAGGCTCTTAAACCACTGCTGGAAGGAGATCACGCTACTGCCACGTCACTAAACACAAGATTATTTTCAGCAGTTATGATAGGAGCTTTGCTCTTCCCATCCCAACACTTTGCTTTTCCTTGTCTTTGTTCCTTTTCTCTCATCACTCTTTCCCTTTTTTTGGCTTTTCCCCTCCTGCATTGCCTTGTTATTTTTATTAGCTTTCTTCAATTTCCCCTCAAAATTCTCTTACTTTTGAGCACATCAGAACACCAGCTATTAGAGTTTCAGAACATAATTCCAGGGCTGGGAAGCTGGCTCAGCAGATCAGAGTGCTTGTTTCATAAGCATGAGGACCTGAGTTCAAATCCCTAGCATGACATAAAAAGATAAGTGTGTCTGTGACCTCAGCATTATGGGGCATGGGGTGGCAGAGACAGGAGGATTAGTGGGACTTCCTGGTCACCCGCCTAAATGCAGGTTCAATGAATGACCATGTATTAATGGAATAAGGTAAAGCATGGTAGAATTGGGACACCCAGTGCCATCCCGTGTCCCTCCTCATAGATACCTCCCACATGTGGGTATGTGTGTATGCCCACGTATGCCACACAGCAAAAATGTAATTGTTACAAATCAAACATATTTCTAGAAGAGTATAAATATAGTCCTAGACTTCAAGAAGAGGGCTCTCAGCATCCAGAAGAGCCACCAGCTGAGAGACTCTTGTTTGTCTGGTCCTGAGCTGTATGCTGGGGCAAGGGAATAAGTAGAAGCTGATCCATGCTCCAGACCCATGAACATGCCCTTGGACCATGTCTGTGCTGGACATGCCCACAACTGTGCTTTCTGCTTCGTGGAAGAGTGGGAAAGAAGAGCTCTAAGCAGTCTTTCATGAAAGGGACTCCTGGCTTTCGTTGTTTTCGACGCCAGTGCAGAAAAGCATAAAGCACTAACTAAGAGTCATAGGTCAATGTCTGATTGTGATCAGGGCTACAGAGAAAATAAGGAAGCAAACTGGCAAATACAGAATTGGTAAACTGAGGCTCCAGGTCATAAAGTACCTTAGGCTACCACTTGTGGCGTAAATGAGCTTGAGCCATTGGAGTACTCCCGGAGGCTCCAAGGAGGCTGTAATGAGCCTTTCTAAGAACAAAAGCAGAGCAGGCTGGTACCTCTGGAAAAGGACGACTCTGGCAGCCGTTGGGGAGATGAGGTGCAGGGAAAGGGGATGGCGTGGAAGAAAAGGCCACGATGGAAAAGCTATAGCCTGGGACGAGATAATCCTAGGTGAGTTAAGCAGTGAGGGTCAGTGATTGTAGGCGTGTGTTGAGGACTCTCTAAAACCAATGGAACATGGGTTGGGAAGAAAAAGAAGTCTAGTGGGAAGTGGCTTATTATAAGGGAAACGATAAAATCTAGAAGAAAATCTCTTAAGTAGATGAGAGGAAAACAGAGTTTAATTCTGGCTACGCCACACATGATAAGAGGACGTGGAGGAAAGCCCAAGGGAGTTGCTATCGTTCATCTTGGGGAGCAGAAAGCTGATGAGGAGCTACAAACGGGATCACCACAGCATGGCCGTAGCTTGAGTGTGTATCACCATGCAGACTATCGCCTTCGCTCTTGGGGTGGCAGCCCATTCCACCTTCTCTTGTGATAATCACTAGCATGTCTGGAGTCCTTAGCAGTCCAGAAATCACTTTCCCAACATTTATTCTTTTTAATCTTGTTCTTTATGCAACATTCACGTGTACCTCGTATCATCCGCCATCAACATACCAGGAAAATGAGACAGAGAGCTCAGGAGATTTTTCAGCTCAAAGTGGGACAAAGGAAGTGATGGCTGCTTCCTTACTTCTAAACCCTTGACAACTTTGGGTTTCTCTTTCCTTTCTTTCCCTCCTCACACTGTATGTGGAAAGAAGTTTCTTATCGTGGTGTTTTTCCTGGGACAGAGTGCAGCGTATAACATTCCATAAAAACCATCCTGTCACTGGACAGGAGTCTAACCTAACTGTCGTCAGAGAGGCTTCATCCAGCAACCGATGTATACTGATACAGACCTACAGCCAAACATTAGGCAGGGCTTGGGGAATCCTGCAGAAGAGGGGGAGGAAGAAGCCAGAGGGGTTGAAGAAACCACAAGAAAATGTACAGCATGAACTAACTTGGGCTCATAGAGGCTCATAGAGACTGAATCAACAATCAGGGAGCCTTTATGGGACCAGCCTAGGTCCTCTGTATGTACATCATGGTTCTATGGCTTGGTTTTCTTGTTGGACTCCTAACAGTGGGAGCAGGGCCTGTCCCTGTCTCTTTTACCTGTTCCGGAGATCCTACTCTTCAGATTGGGTTCCTCAGTGCTGCCTTAATACAAGGGGAGGTGCCTAGTCTTATTGCATCTTAATATGCCATGTTTGGTTGATATGCTTGAGAAACCTGCCCTTTTCTGAAGGGAAATGGAAGAGGGGTGGATTAGTTATGGTGGGGGTGGGAGTGCTATTAAGGAAGGAGGGAGGGGAAACTATGGTCAGGATATAATATATGAGAAAAGAATAAATTTTTTAAAAGAATAGTCACACCACAAGCTAACATATTTTTGTCATTTAAAAAGTATATTGTTGAGTGACCTGAGCTAACCAGCTTTGTTCCCTCTGTATGCAAATTTCACTCTTTATGCTTCAACTGTGGAACCTAAATTGCTGAATTATAAGAACCATGTGGCTTTTCTGCATCAGACTGAGTTTCTAAGAGCAGAACCACCATGATTCTTAGTTATTAATAATTCTTAATTATTCAGGGTTGTACAGATAACTGTCAGGAAGCTGCTTCCCTGGCAAGCAGGAGGACCTGAATTCACTCTGCCAGAACCCATGGAGAAGCTGGACACTGTGGAACACGCTTGCAACCCTAGAGCTGGGGAGCCAGAGATAGGCAAATCTCAGGTTGCTTAGCCAACCAGCCAACATCTTGGTAACTTTTCAGTCAATGGGAGACCAGGCCTCAGAAATAAACAAATAAATAAATAAATACAATTGATGTCTGAAGAATGACACTGAATGTTGCCTTCTGGCTTTCACATATTATACTGCAAGTTCCTACACATATACAGACATTTGTGCACACATAGACGCCTGCACACACACACAAATCGAATAATTTATAAGGCTGTGATTGACCATACCTTTCCCCACCCAGGGATGAATTTTAGTCCAGTCTAACACGTGTTAAGATTACTACCATGTAGTCGTCTGTCTGCACCCTCTATAAAATACCATAAGGACCTCAAGACAGAGAGATCTTACTACTTTCTGTCTATGTCCCCAGCACAGAGATGTAAACAAACAACCACCCAGCTACAAGCTAATTACTGTGATGGAGACCTATGAATTGGGTTGGAACCAGTGCACATTCCTTGTGTAAATGTATGGTCGAAGGCAAGAAAATTTTTAGTTTGAAAATATCAGGGTGGGAACCTTGGAAAATGTTCGGTTCCTGTTGTTTGTACATTAGGGGGATCAGGCCAGGGAGGATAAGACCAGAGGGTCCCACAGGTCCAGTTACTGACTCAGGACCCTTGTCTTCAAACTATGAACAAAGATGCAAGAAACAGAAAGTGGAAAAGTGCCAATTAAAATATCCTCAGGGCCAGAGAGGTGGTTCAGCCGTACAGTCACTAGCGGCTCAAACCTGGTGACCCCAGTCCCATCCTTTGATCCCATGTGAGAAGCTGGATGTGGTGATACGCATCTGATTTCCCTGCACCCCTACAGGGGGATGGTGGCTTGAGCCAGAAACATCACCAGGAACTCCTGGGGCCCGCTAGCCTGGAGAAGTCTCACTCGTCGGCAGAGATGAGAGAGGCCCAGACCCAACAAGGCGGGAATAAGACTCAGTGTCTGAACGTCGTCCTCTGTCCTCCTCGTCAGGACTGTTGTGACACACGCGCCCACACTCTCACGTACAAGTAGCATCAAAGGTTGCTAAATAGTTTAAATCTGTATAACATGGGACCTTCATTGCCAATTAAGGCAAAGCAAATAAACAAAGGAATCTGTCATTTGTAGTGGAGATGTAGCTTGAGAGTCTCAGAGCTCCTGAAAAAATGCTAAGCTATCGTCTTAGAAAGTTACCACAGCCAAAACCCAAGCATCTTTCACCACAGTTCACACTTTCAACATTGCCTTAGAGGCAACGTTCAAGTACCGCAAGCAACAGTGATTAGTGGTTTCCTCAGATAATGGCGCGGGCTCTTGACACTCACAGCCTGGAACCCAAGTAAGGCTAGCTCTTGCCACCATGTGTCAGGATTTCAGTACGGGCCAGCATTACCATTGACAAATTCAGTTCTCTTCATGGCCCCAGGATATCTTATATATACCCCGAATTTATACCTAAGGAAACCAGAGACCAGGCTGCCCTTGGTCCCATAGCTTCTAAAGGAGAAGTATCAGATTTCCTCTTAAATATCTCTAATTTCAAACCTACAGTAAGCTGATCTAAGAAAGCTAAGGATTAGTCTGTCTGTTGCTGTGTGCCAGAGACCCAAGCAGATGTCATCCGCTGTGGGCTGGAAACAGCCTCTCACAAAACTCCACTGACTGACATGTCAAGTTTCTGGAGAAAAGCGTTAGACATATGGGACACAAACACATTTGGGAATAATTTTAAAAGTCCCAATGTGTGAAGAAAAAAAAAAACTGACTGGACTTAGAGTCTCAGCCCTGGGGCAAAGCCCACAGGCTTGGAAATCCCTTCCATATGGGGTGTGTGGCCTCTTTGGGTCTGCATAAACAAGGGATCGCTTACTAGGGGTAAGATTTGACTTGAAGGCAAGTTTATTTGAATTACATGTTTAGAAAAATATGTGTAATGAGCAGTTATCAGGCAATATCCCTATTTCTATGGTCTTTTAAAAAGCCGGAAATATCTGTTAGCCCGAGGCCTGTGTCGGCAGAGCCTGGGAGCAGTTGCTCAGCAAC
>LOJH01017872.1:4762-22058 GCA_001685095.1 Ellobius talpinus
GGGGGGGGGGGAAGGCAGCAACATTTTTGAATTTACGCACTGCCTTGAACCGCAATTACCTAATTAGGGTACAAAGGGAATGGAGAAAGAAAACAAGCATATACAGAAAAGCTGGGATCTGGTGGCTACCAAGTGCTCTGGTAGAGATGCACCAACCATTTTCCAGGGACTAAACCCAACTAGGAGGCTAGATAGCTACTCTGGGGAGGAACTGTCAAATCTCAGCAGAGGGTCTACGTGGGGGGTCAATTATCTACTCTCTGTAGGGGATCTATGTGGGGAAATTTCTGCAGAAGGTCTATCTGGGAAACCTAATCTCAGTAAGAGGTCTTCTTTGTGGAGTGTCTCTGGTTGCACTTGGAGGAGAGGGAATAGCAGTTGATACTTAGTGCACACAATGTCCACATTAGTACTTGGGCCAGACAAAGGGTTTGCCATTGCCAGGAGTCTGGGTCATTGGAGTCCCACATGGCCATGCTCATGGCAGCAATACACATTCACTCAGGACCTCATCCACGTTCCACAACATCCTTAATGTTACCTTTTTGAAAACCAATATGGTGAAACCTTTGGGGTGGTTGTTTTAATCACCATTTAAGGGATCCAAAAAAAACCCTACTGCTCTATCAACACTAAGGGACAATGTGCTTTCATTCCTAGTGTCTTGCCCTCTGATTCCAAAGAAGGACACAGTTTTGGTTCTTAGTTACAATCCCCTAACAGCTAAAGTCTGGGTGTGACCACATAGTATGTGGAGTTGTAGACTTTCCCCAGTGAAAACCTGGATTCATTCTCAAATGGAGAACGAGCCACAAATAAGGTTTCAAATCAATCGTGGGACAAATGGAGCTGGTAAATTCAATATCACATGTATAAGAACACTTAACAGTGAGATATGAGCCAGGAACATTTCAGATAAGGGGACGCTTGATCGACCAACTCAAGCGTCCTTGTGCGGACAAAATTGGTAAGAGTATTTTGGATTGCAGCTGCCTCGTAAAATTGAGATCACAGGATTGCTGTGGGCACCCTCTTATTAAACCCATCCACTGATCTTCAACTCAATGGATCTAAACTTTGATCCAAAGTCTGTATTAGGAGACATGTTGCATGGATTCTGAAGCCAATTTGTCGGAACTCTAATCACAGCTAATCCCAGCTCTGCCATTTGCAAGCTGCATGACTTAGTTACTCAACAATTTTATACTTCCAATGCTCCGTCTATGAAAGGGAACAACCCATGGATTTGTTGGGAAGATTTACGGAGGTAATGTTTCCACAGCTTTACAAAGTTCCTGGCACACAGTAAGTTCTATTAAGTTGGTTGCTACTATTATTAACCCATTTTCTCTTTTTTGGTTCCTCCTCTGCCTCCCTAAATTAAAATAACGCTTCATAATTAAGAAATCAAAAAGCCAATAGACGTTTCTACAAATATACCGCCTGTATTTCCCAAGGTACAGTAATTCTGAAGCCAGACAGAAGGGAAGGTAATGAGAAACAGAAAGAGGCCCTCATTCTGGAATCGGGCTGGCCATCTGTTCTTCCTCAACCAAAAGAGGCTACCTAAGATTTTCCTAACAAATGTTAGCCAGTTCCTGTTAAAGTGAGATTGTCATCTTAGCCAGTACTAATATCCTGGCCCTTCCCAAACAGGCATTTCCGTATCAGTGATTTTGAAAGTGAGGGCATGAGAGACGTGTCATGAACTTTCAGAACAGTATGCCAGAGCCAGTATGGGTTTATGACTATAAGCCCAACACTAAAGAGCCAAGGGCAAGAGCATCTCCATAGATCTGAGGACAGTCTGGGCTGTAGAGTGAGTACCAGGTTCATACTGGGTTCCATAGTAAGACCTTGACTCAAAAATAAAATAGTACAACAGGGTGTACCTCAAATACTTGGGAGACAGAAACAGGAGGATCTCTGTGAGTTTGAGGCCAGCCTGGTCTTCATAGCAAGTTCCAGGACTGACAGAGCTACACAGAGAAGCCCTGTCTTGAAAAAAATAAAATAATAAAAATAAACATAAGACTTTAGTTTAAAAATTATTACGGTCTCGCCAGGCAATGGTGGCGCACACCTTTAATCCCAGCACTTGGGAGGCAGAGGCAGGCGGATCTCTGTGAGTTTGAGGCCAACCTGGTCTACAAGACCTAGTTCCAGGACAGACTCCAAAGCTACAGAGAAACCCTGTCTCAAAAAAGGTCTTATTCTAAAAATTATTACGATCTCTTGCATATAAATGTACAGAAAATGTTACTTCTCACGAGAAATTGTAGTCAAAGCTGGTCTAAGTCTCTGGTTCTCAGGTGTGAAACTCAAATGTGCATGTGGTCTTAAACTCAAGATCAGAAATAAATTCTGAACCTGAGGATGGGAAGACCTTAACAATTGGTTTGTTAGTGCCACAATAACAAAGAAACCCTTGCAAGTCTGCAACAAATCAAAGACCTGGGAGGAGGGCAGGGAAATGTTGCCAGTTGCTCTGCCTTCCCCGCTCTGGGGTTTCAGTTTCCTTGGTGGTTTCTCCCCTCAACAAACATTGTTAGCTATCTACTGTGAACCCCCTGGGTCCTTCTAGTCCTCCGAGTTCTCCCAATTGCCCCTTTCCGTTTCATTCACCACCGAAGATGCTCTAGGGGAAACCTCCACTGGTTGTGGGTTGTGAGCTCCCTACTGGTGGGGCCCTTCCCTGCCTAGTGCTCTTGCCACACTAAAATAGGTCATGACATTTTTGGAATTCTCCCAATTTTTTTCTTTCTTTCGAGATAGGGTTTCTCTGTGCAACAGCCCTGGCTGTCCTAGAACACATTCTATAGTATAGACCAGGCTGACCTCAAACTCACAGAGCTCCACCAGCCTCTGCCTCCTGAGTGCTGGGATTAAAGGCGCTGGGAACGACTGCCTGGCAAACTCTTGCAGTTCTTAAGGGGGAAGAAACAGCCCAAGTGAGCAGAGGCAAGTTTTCAATTTGGAATTAGACAATGACAGATTGAGGTGGGGTAATCATATGCCCCCATCCCCCGCTCAGATTTTAGTTTCTATGCTCATGTCTCTCACACTTTTATAAAGTTATTTTCATACAATATATCCTGATCTCAGTCTCTCCTCATTCATCTCCTGTGATCCTCGCCACCCTTCCTACCTCAAGCCTTCTGCTCTCGCTTAAGAAAAGAAACAGCCTGGTGTGGTGATGCACACCTTCAATCCTAGCATTTGGAAGACAGAGACAGGGGAAGACAGGGGAAGACAGGGGAAGACAGCTCTGTGAGTTTGAGACCAGCTTCATCTACATAGGAAGGTTCCAGGACAGCCAGAGCTACATAATAGAACTTGTCTCAAAAAGACAAAGAAGGATTAGACAAATAAAAAAAAAAGACAAGCAAGGATAAAACAAAACAAACTAAAACAAAAAAGGAAAAAGAAAAAAACTAAGAAAGATTACAAGAAATATCCACACCCACACCCATAAAAACTCAAAATTGGAAACCATAATATACAAGCATTAGACCAGTAGGGTTAAAAAAAAATAAGCCCAAACAAAACAATATGAGACAAAAAAAAATCCCAAACTACCTTTGGGTTGTTTTGTTTTGTTGGTATCTGCTGCTAGGGTCGGGGATGAGAGACTGTCCTTAGGTGTGGTTCCTACTTCTTTCTTAAATTAATTAATGAATTTAGGTTTTGTGATAGTGTCTATGGCAGATTCAGAATTACCCGACACGTGTAAACCAGTGTTCTCTTAGGCTGTGCCTTACCATAGGAGACTCCATTTTACAAATAGTTTTAGACTCGATTTTGACAGAGAATGACTACAGCCCCTGGGTGGATCTGCAAACTACGCAGGCAGCACGGAATGATAAATGACTTATTCCTGGGAGTATAAAAGGAGCTACTCTATAAAGTATGGGCGTGAATTGAGACTGCAAAGGCACATGGGGGCATTAAAATCATATCTGGGGAACAAGATTCTAGATTACCAGACCCACTAGGCCCAAGAAAGGGTGTAAGTCCCTGACCTGGACTCCGTAAAGAGACAGACACCTAGCAGTGCGATATCACGGCCACACACCAACCTGTCATCTAACACCTGGTATGTAAATCAGGGACCAACAAGCGGAGCACTTCCTGATGACCCCCTTTCAGCTCAACTCACTGTCTAGCCTCTGCTGGACTGCCTGCTCATTCATCTTTCCGTGAGCCTGCTCAAATGCTCACATCCATCAAACGTGAGTCTGTTCCACCTCAACTGGAGGTCAGGGAGTTTGAGCTTATTTTAGCTCTCTCCAAACTGTTGACAACAGATATGGCTACAAACAAGAGATCTTGATCTAGGGTGTGGTTAATTAGTATTTTGGGTAAAGAGGTGGATCCACACCACCTGGACCAAAGGTTGGAGAATTCAAGTCTATTCCTTGTATCACGTCCCTCCTGATGCTGTTCTGTGTTTCTCTTATTTCTCTTATATCTCCGTTCCTTTTGCTTAATGGTTCTAATCCTCATGCTCCCACCCTGGAACATATGAGTTTCGCCAAAGCTGGTCTTCAACATCTTCCAGCTCTCTGGACCTGGATGCCCCAACTTCCACTCACAGATCCCAGTCCAGCCTTCCCCTCACAGCTTCCCACCCAAACTGACTCCAGTAGCTCCACCTTGGGCTGCCTTTCGTCACTGATCTGTTATCAGTACAGCCTCTCTCTCAGACCGCGTCTAACGCCTTTGAACTCTGCTGCAGCCTCTTTAACCAATGTGCTTCTGTAAGCCATATATATGCATCTACATATACAGATACAGTGTGCTACGGGATAGGATAGCTGACATTAGCCATGCCAGTTGGAATAAGAGAACCTGCATTGCCTCAGCCAGATTACCAAACCAGGTGGCTTATATGACAAACTGCCACCATTGAACCTACTGAGCCTTGCTAATGTGTTGCCATTCAATACGTTCTCATACTGTGAGAAGAAACCAGGCGCTGTAGTCACTCTCCGCTCTCAAAACGGAGTCAAAGGCTTTGTCTAAAAATCTCCTGGGGCAACTTACTCAGTGCACAGAGTGCTTACAACAGACAGGCTTTCCTGGCTAGCCTCAAACTCATGAGGTATCCAAAGATGACCTTAAACTCCTCCTCTGGCCTCCACCTTCCAAGTGGTGATTACAGGCTTGCACCGGCACACCTGTTTTTCTGCAGTGCTGGGACTGAGCCCAGGCCTTCATGCATTGCAGGCAAGCAGTCTACCAACTGATTACATTCCCAGCAACTCTTGCTCTTTAAAAGAAGCTCCTAGCTTCTACTCTGCTCAAGAAAACAATGACTGCTTAGTGGCATTTGATTTCCACTAACAAAGGAAGTGTTTACTAATGCTAATATCTGAGTTTTTATCTCAGTGGAAGACGCCTCTCTTGCAGTTACTTTAATTCCAACTTTGCCAGGAGGCTCATTCACAAAGAAGTAGCATTATTACATAAAGCCACGATTAACAAAAACTCAGAAAGAGAAATTGGGGTTCAGCATGAAGATCCGAAAAGCAAAACAGCCAGCCACTGGCTCTTATCTCTACCTCAGGCTGAAATGGTGATCCTGCTTCCAGGAATCACAGAATGAGACTGAGCCTGAGAGCTGTCTCCTCCCATTTTATAATCCTCTCTAGGGCTGGGATTAAAAGCATACATGGCTCAGTTTCTATGGCAACTAGTGTGGCTACTGGGATTAAAAGTGTGTGTCACCACTGTCTGGTCTGTAAGACTAGCAGTGGGGCAAGCTTTATTTATTAAAATACAAATGAAATGCTGCTACAATTACCTTTGCTAAGTAAGCAGGCAAGGACTGAGACAGGCTTGCACTCTTCAGCCCATGCTGGATTGGATCTCTGGACCTCCAGCCTCTGCATCCTAAATGCTAGGATTACAAGGATGAACCACAAGACCTGCCTTGTTATTTCCATTTTGATGCTAGTTTAACTGATACATAAATAAATACATAAATGTACAATAGGCCCTTGTACAGTCATTAGGTGTTTTATTAAATTTTCTTTCCTTAGCTTTCAGTTCAATGTCCAATAATGTTTGGGGAAAGACAAGCAACATGGATCATGGCAGGACCAGATTCTCCGCTTCCTTCACAACATACACTATTGTCACTGGGCTCTATCTGATCTCCTGTCGATTCTAGAAGTGTCTTTGAGGCAAATCCACTCTATCCCTACACTGTTGAGGTAAAAGACCTGTAGGAATTCGAAGCTTGTTGGTCTGTAACAGAACTTGAATTGATAGCCACTCGTAAAGACCAAAGCCAATTTCTTTTTATTCCAAATTCTTTACTCAGGGCAAATGAGAAATTCAATCAGACAGGGAAATTTGACTTGAAAGTAAAGGAGTGGTTTGAGGTAAGGGCTTTGTCCCTTTCAAACAGTTTTGCTTTCTTTGTGGGTTGTTTTGTTCTCTCTCTCTCTCTCTCTCTCTCTCTCTCTCTCTCTCTCATCTATTTACCTACCTAACAACCATCATCTATCTGTCTACCTACCTACCTACCTATTATCTGTCTACCTGCCTATCTGATTTGTGGTGTTTTGTTTTGGTCTAATGCTTACGACCGTCCTTTCGCCACCACGGGCAGCTTCTTTGAGTTTTGATTCGGTTTGCTGGAGAACTAACTCTGAACTCATTCTCTGGATTCTCTGAGACTCTTCCTGGGTCGGTTTTTTGTTTTGTTTAGTTGGAGACAGGGTCTCTCTCTATATATAGTCCTGACTGTCCACGAGCCTCACTGAGTAGGCCAGGCTGCTCCCCGGACTCACAGAGATTCTCGTTTCTGTCTCCCGCGTGCTGGGATTAAAGGTGTGAGTAACCACGCCCGGCTTCTATCCTCTGTGGCTCGGAAGTTACTTTCAGCGACCAGCAGCTGACAGCTAGTCAACAAAGAAAACCAGGATGCATTTAGCTTGCGTCATTAGGATCGCCTGCTTTTTGCCCGCCTCCCGACCCGTAGTCGCGCAAACTGCGCGCGAGTGACTCGCGCATAAAAGCCCGGCTCAGGGCGTCCGGCCGCCGGTGTCGCTTCCTGCTTTGGCATAAGCTGTTGGCGGAGCCACGAAGATGGCGTCGACCAGCCGGTGAGTGCGGCGGCCTCGGAACGAGTGGAACCGGGGGTCGCGGGGCCGAGGCTCTTCCGGAAGGACGGCTGCGGCAGGCGTCCCCTGCTCGCCCGAGTCGCCGCAGTCAGTCTTCGTCCCCGCGGCTCTGCGCCGCCCCGGCCTCCGTCTCTCTCCGGACTCCTCCGCCGTCTTTGTGTCACGTTCATGTTTTCTGTGTGTTTCCCCCACGACGGCCCATCCAATCTGAGGGGCTGTGACGTCGCCTCCTTTCCAGACAGCTGGGGAAGCGACGTGCTAGGTCCATGCGGATCGGTCAGCTAGGAAGTTGGGAAACGTCAGCTCGGTAGCCTGGTGGAAACGGGTCGCCAGCCCAGTGGCCCCCCGAAGTGGAAAGAAAAAGCACATACGGAGACTTGAATAATTCTCTCCTAAAGCCACCCCCCCCAAGTATCATTGAGCACTCCGAAGGAGATGTTGTCTGCAAAAAATTAATTACATATGCTGCAAGTCATTTTTAATGTATTTTTAAAACGTAGTGTACTTAATTTCTACAGGAAATGCGCGTTGGGTCCTCAGAGACAGCCTTTAATCTTGTGACCTGCAAAGAGCTTTGCAGACCCTAATTATGTATCTTGTAACCACTGCGAGGTAGATATTAGTATTCTGGCAATGTGTGTAAACTGAGTCATGCCAGTGTGTTGACCTTTCGAGTGCCCCAGCATGCATACCTATTTCTGATCACCATTCCATTGGTTTCTAGTTAATACAGATTGTATTCAAAGTATCAAATTAAGTTCTGCACTTCTGGCACATTTTTTTCTGAGGTGGTTCCTATATGTGGAATTGATAAACGTCACCAGGGGAAGCCATTATTCACTGACGCGCACGCAGATCCTTCCTGGGAACCTCGAACACTGTATTATAAAAAGCGAGAGGTGGACATGGGGAGGAGCAGTTTCAACTATTTGTGTGAAACTAAAGCCATTGGCACTCTTGCTTACCGATTCTAATTTATTTTTAAATTAGATTTAATTATGACTTAATCATTCCATCTGGGTGTGGTTTTGTCAGGTAAGACTTCCTTGTGGGGACATGAAAACAGCTTCCCCAAATTATCCAATACTGAAATTTTCCCATGGAAAGCTGAATGTGTGCATATGTAGGCACAGCTTGTCATCTTATGGAACGGGAACTTCTGTGTTCTTGAAACACAAGTTGTAGTTAAATAGTACGTGTAGTAAACTCACTGGCTACAATTTTTAAACTTGTCATTTAAAAAGTTCCTTGAAACTTACTATTTTTTTTTAATGGACAGCCAGTTTTCATTTTGAGTTCCTGGGCTAGAATTCTCCTAGGCATGCAGACATGCCCGGTCCATTGTCTAGCTTTTTAAATCTGTGTCATTCCTATTACTACTCTACATTGTCCATAAGTGGGAATAAAGAGAGGTTGGTGTTCCAGTTCCTTGGGGATGGTGTGCAGTCACTTAGCCTTGAAACCCGTTGATGTTCTTGAAGAGAATGTGTTCAGAGTGAAGTCCTATATTTATTCTGACTTCAGGTAAATGATTTTTTGGCCAGGACCTCTGAAATGAAGAGTGCCTATCTTGCAGGATATTGTGCAAATTTAGGAGCTGATTGCTTTTCTAGAGGCCCTGGGTTCAGTTTCTAGCACCCACTTGGCAGCTCACAAACTCTTCAGTTACCCCAGTTCCAGGGGATCCGGTGCCCTCTTCTTACTTTGCTGGTACCAGGTCATACACAGATTCACGGACATACATGCAGACAAAATACCTATACTTAAATAATTCTATTGTCATTTAAAAACACTGCAAACTTTCCTGTTTCCCTTTTTTAAGTGCTAAGGATTGAGCCCAGGACCTTAGGCAAGTACTCTCCCTCTAAGCTACATTCCCAGCCCCTTTACCTACTTTTATTGTTTGTTTTTGTTTGTGTTTTTTCTTTTTCTTTTCTTTTTCTTTTTCTTTTTTTGCTTTTTGAGACTATAGTCTAAGCAGCTCTGGAACTCATTGTATAGTTATTATCCACTGAGCTCCAATCCTTTCCCAGCCCCTTTAATGTACTTTTTATTTTTTATTTTCTTTTTGAGATGCTCACTCTAGTCTAAGCTGTCCCAGAACTTACCATGTATCATTGTATCATTATTGGTATGGCCTAAATATGATGGCAGATCTAGCTCTGCTTTGGAATTCTGGAATTACAGGCATTCTTCATCACAGCTGGCTTGATCTACTTGTTAACAGTGCTAAACTGGCTGGACAGTGGTGGTGCACGCCTTGAATCTCAGCATCAGGGTGGCAGAGGCAGGCGAATATCTGTGAGTTCAAGGCCAGCCTGGTCTATAAGAGCAAGTTCCAGGACAGACTCCAAAGCTGCAGAGAAACCCTGTCTCGAAAAAAAAAAAAAACAAAATAAGTGCTAAACTGTGATAATCCGTAACATACTGTTATGGTAACTTCCTGCTTCATTTACTGATAACTCCCCTTATTTTGCTAACATTTTCCTTTATATCGGCAGCTTTTCAGTTTTTATGTACTACTTTTATTTTTCATAATTTATTTTTTTTTAAATTTCCAGAATAAAGCAATTTCTGTCCTCTCTGATTTTCTCAATTAGAAAAGTCCAAGATATGTTCTAGTTGAGTAAATTTGGTGCTTATTATTTTTTAAAAAAAATTTCTGTGTGACTTCAAAGTTGGTAGTTAGTGAGCCAGAAAGATGGCTCAGTATTAAGAGCATTTGTTGCTCTTGCAGAGGACCTGGCACCCAAATGGTACCTGTACTTCCAGGGAATTTGATGCCTTTTCTGACATCTGGGCACTAGACATGCATGCGTGCACATACATACATACATAAAACAAAAATTATTTTAAAGTAAGTGAATGAAAAACAATGTTAGTGGTTAAAACGTTCTGAGTTATAACAGCTAGCCTGAGAGACTTGACCCTAAACCACAAATGTCTATTTACATGTTGTAAAGAGTCAGTTTTGTGTTTTAAGTGTATGCTTGTGGTGACTGTGACAGAACCATTTGCTGTGTACATGTCAAGTGAACTTTAGAAGAGGGCTCACACCTTCCAAAAATAATACTTAGGTTTTGACCAAGAATCTTTGTTTCTTAAAAGCATGTTTTATCAAGTCATTTAAGGTTAATCAATTTCCCCAAGCTGTTTTACTGTTCAAGATAAATAAAAAAAGTTACTAATATCATGAACTGGGCTTTGTGGCACATCCCTGTGATCTCACTTCAGGAGGCTGAGGTAAGAGGCTCCTGGCTGATGCCAGCCTGAGCTGTATAGTGTGTTTGAGGCCAATAAGACTATAGAGCAACACCTGTCTTTTAAAAAAATAAAAGGAAAATATTGTTACTAATGTCATAACTCTTAAGTAAATATGTTAGCTTTGTAGTCATTATTTTTCACTTGAAATGAGTTTCTTAGACTAGCATGCAGTGTAATGGCCTTACGTTGGTGTCATTACACCTTTGTATTAGTCAGTCCTGACTTCCACCTTCTTGCTGGTTCACTTCCTCCAAATAGTGCCCCTTCTGCCCCTCTCTCTTCCTCCTTTCTCCTCCCTCAGGTCACTTCCTTCCTGCTTACAGTTCCCCGTTTTTCTTTCAGATCCTACATACATATGTAACATGTATGGGTATGTATAATATACATACATGTAAACTTGAATACAAATTCCACACATGAAAGAATCATGCTGTCCTTGTTTTTCTGATTCTGTTTTATTCACTTAGTCTAATGCTTTCCATTTCCATTTGTTTCTTAAGACTTCGTTTTTTAAGGCTGTGTATTGGTAACACAATTTTTTACCCTAAAGTTGATTCCACTTCATTACATTGTTACAGATGAACATGGGTATTTGAGTGTGTGTGATGTGTTTACTTAGAACCTTCAGGTATCTGCCTAGGAGTTGTATAGTCTATTACATAGTTTTATATTAAAAATTTTATTAGTGTATTTATTTATTGAGGGGAGGGCCTGTGCCAAGGTGTGAGTCAGGACAGTCGGTGGGATTCTGCTTTCTCCTCTAATCACATCAGAGGACAACCTATGGAAGCTGGTTTATCCCTCCGCCATTTGGGTCCCAGTGGCTGAACTCAAGTCATCATGCCTGGCCATAAGCACTTTTACCCACCGAGCTATCTCACCAGCCCTATAGTTTGTCTTTTGAGAAAACCCATTCTGATTTCCACGGCAACTGTAACAGTTTCTTTCCCATCGGCAGCGTGTGATGATTCTCCTTTTCCACAGTTGCCATACTGTTGTTGTCATTTGCTTTCTAGATAATTGCCGTTCTGACTGGGATGAGATAAAAAGCAGTTTTAATTTCCTCAGTGGCTAAAGATACTGAATACATTTACAAATATTGGCCATTTGTGTTTCCTTTTTTAAGAACTGTCTTTCATTAGTCTACTTGTTGTTTTTGGTACTTAATTTTTGGAGTGCAATATAGCTTCTTGATATTAATATACAGTGTTTCCTATGTCACTGGCAGAGGTTTTCCTACTTTTCTCTCCACTGTGTTAGCTCTGCTGATTATTTTCTTTGCAGTGTAGATGTCTAGTTTTTTTTCATGCAGTCATTCTTTTCTGTTCTTGGGATTATATCCTGTGCTACTGGGATCCTTTTAAGACAATCCTGATGTGGGACTCCCCTCTGTATGCTGTGACTATCATTGGGTAATAAAGGAACTGCTTTAGACCTATGGCAGGGAAAACTAAATGGAATGCTGGGAGAAAGGAGGTGGAGTCAGAAAGAAACCAGGGAGCCACTGCTGGAGACAGATATGCTGAAACTTTGCTGGTAGGCTACGACCTCGTGGTAATACACAGATTAATGGAGATGGGTTAAATTAATATGTAAGAGTTAGCCAATAAGAAGCTAGAACTAATGGGCCAACCATGATTTAAATAATACAATTACTGTGTGATTATTTCGGCTCTGGGTAGTGGGAACCAACAAGCAGTTCTCTTCTCCTACATAGTCCTTGCTATATCTACATCTTGAAGTACCTTTTACCTGTTTCCTCTAGTGCTTTCAAAGTGTCAGATCTCTTTTACTTTTATTTTTGTGTCTGGGTGTGTGCCTTGTGACCTTAGAGGCCAGAAGAAAGTATCAGACTCCTTGGAACTGGAGTTAATGGGTGGTTGTGAGTCATTGTGTGGGTGCTAGGAACTGAACCCAGGTCTTCTGAAAGAGCAGTAAGTACTCAACCTCTGAGCCATTTTTTCAGCCCCCAAGGTTAGATCTTACATGAAGGTCATTGGTCCATTTTGAATTGATGTTTGGGCAGCATAAGAGATAGAAATCTAAATTCTTCTGTGTATGGTTATCCAGTTTTTTAATTTTTTTCTTTTTTCTTTTTTTTACTTGTGAAGATAATTATGTCTTTTTTCTGGGCTGATCTTGAAGTCCTGGACTCAAGGAATCCTACTTTAGCCTCAAGTGTTGGGACTATAGCATGTGTTAGTATGCCCAGCAAAGCTAAAATCCTCACTAGCTAAAATCATCAGACCTAAGACCAGCATAGCTGCAACTGACTGTCTTGCATGCAATGTGTGTTGGCTTTACTGTGCTATGCTAAATCCATCATTATGGTGGCTGACAAATAGAAAACACCATTATTCCCTAATAATAGAAATAAATAGCAAAGATCACAAATCAGATAATTATATATAAATGCTGCTGGCTTTTGAGATTATAAGTTATTATTATACTAATCAAAGATTTCAAAAATCTTAGCAGCTTACCTATTACTAGAAGACAATAAAACTCAGACTTGTTTATTAATTGGAAAATATAAAAAGTGTTTTTTTTTTTTCATGTAGTTTGGATGCTCTCCCAAGAGTCACATGTCCGAATCATCCAGATGCAATTTTAGTCGAGGACTACAGAGCCGGCGATATGATCTGCCCTGAATGTGGCTTAGTTGTAGGTAAGTAGCTATTAAGGTTTTAATTTAAACCATAATCCACAGTACTTTGCTTTTGTACAGCTTCCAAAGTTTTAATGAATACATTTTAACAGCTCTTACCCCACACAAGCAAATCACAGTTACAATAAAGTAAAAAGAGAAATGGAAATGTGTAAGAGCCTGCAGACATGCCATGTACCATTGCACGTATGTAACTACTACGTTTTGTAATGTAGGTAGAAATGTATAGGCGTATTAAAGAGTGCTCAATAGCCCGTAATGGACTATAATAGAAGTTTATTTATTTGGGGATAAAGCTCACAATAAGGGTAAAGATCTGCTCTCTTCTGTGTGCTCTGGAAGCTGGGAACCAAATCCAGCAGAAAAGGGCTGAGCACGCTTTACAACTGAGCTTATAGTACCTCAGACCATGCCCAAAATAGGCTGGTATCTAAAAGGTTATTGGTAGAAGGAGTTCCCACACAGAAATTTACCAAAAAGAAAGGAAAAGGCTCACTGGGCAGTGGTGGCTCATGCTTTTAATGCCAGCACTCTGGAGGCAGAGGCAGGTGTAATACTGTGAGTTCAAGGCCAGCCTGGTCTACAAGAGCTAGTTCCAGGACAGGCTCCAAAGCTATAGAGAAAAACCAAAAACAAATCTGTCTCGAAAATAAAAAAAAAAATAAAAAATCCAGCACTCAGGAGGCAGAGGCTTGTGGATCTTAAGGCCAGTCTGGTCTACAGAGTTAGTTCCAGGACAGCCACGACTACACAGAGAAAACCTGCCTCAGAACAAAAAGAGAAATGAAAAGGCCACAGCATTTGCACCTTTAGCTTTAAATAGTTAATGGAAGGTGCATGTGTGTGAGAGGAGATGGTGTGATACTCAAATAACTAATAAATATCTAACTTTTGTGCCACTTGTATGCCACTAAAATAAATATGGTAGATTTCAAAGTAATAATATTGAGTCTCATCTAGTGGCTTGTAGTAAAATAAGATATGTTAAGACTTGCATATGGTGTCAGGATATAGACTATCTAGTTTAAAGTGTCATTGTTCAAATATGTCACATCTTAAATTTTTACTTTTAGGGCAGAGAATATAGCCAGTGGTAACATGCTTACCCAGCTCTGGGAGAACCTCTTTGTTCAATTTCCATTACTACAAAAAGAAAAATGAATACAATTTCAGTTTTATGCCTATTTGCTCACTAATCTAGATACACAGAAGAGACTTAAACTCACACAGAAAAATGAGGATTCTGTTTAGCAGTAGCGAGAGCAGAAGTGTTAGTGGTTTGTTTTGTCTTGAGTATGGCCAATGAAGCACAGGGCCTTACATGTTAAGGAAGCACTCTTTCTCTGATCTCTACTCCCAACCTTTGAGCAATTTGAGTCACTTTTGAATAAAATTGCTATTAGACTTGGGAACTGTGACAAATGCTTGCTTCAGACCTACACTGGGAAGGTTTTGTTTGTTGTTACCACTGAGTATTCAAGACTTTTTACCCCCTTGATTAGCTTACAGTGGGAATTTTAAAGCATATAGAATTACTAATAGAGATTGAAATCCATTGCTTCTGGTGCCAGCATACTGCTAACACATGTTCTTAATATGGCTTTCATGGCTTTTATACTTTCAAGTGGTTGAGAAAAATTGAAATAATAATTATTTTGGGTATAAGAGAATATTACCATATTTAAGTTTTGTAATGCATAAAGTTTTATTGGAACATGCCCATATTCATTTCTTTCACCACTTAGTAATTGCAGCAGAAACCACAGCGTGCTCTTATTGCTTGTCTCTGTCACTCAGTTGTACTGTAAACTTCAGTTGTGGAGATCGAACTGAACGGTACTGTAAGTGGCATGCAAGTTGCCATATTGCAACATTTTATAGTGTTTATTACTATCTTGTACTCATGTCCAAACAAATCTGTGGCCCATTAAGGTGGAGTGAAGTCATTAGCTTGTTGATTAGGTAGCAGTGCCATTGTTTGTTATGCACAGATGCTGCACATGTGGAATGAGTCTTCAGAATACCCTCAGGAAGACAGTGGCCAGAAAAAGTGTGGGCTGTTTAATAACAACAGAATTTCTTAATAAAAACAGAAGAAACGAGGTATGGAGTTATCGGAGAGTACTCATGTTTTCTTCATATACTTGATTTAGAAAGGAACTATCGCCAGGTGGTGGTGGCACATGCCTCACGCCTTTAATCCCAGCACTCAGGAGGCAGAGATAGGCGGATCTCTGTGAGTTGGAGGTCAGCCTGCTCTACAGAGCGAGTTCTAGGACAGGCTCCAAAGCTACAGAAAAACCCTGTCCTGAAAAACAAAACAAACAAAAAAGCAAATAAAAGAGATTTATCAGGAATGAAAGTAATTTTTTTTTTTTGAAGAAAACCAAAGACTATGTCTAGACCAGAGTGCACTGGGATTGGTCAGTAAAGTCTTAAGAACCACTCAGATTGGGAGACTGTAGAATAATCTATTCCACTTTGGCACAAGAACCAGCTATGTAACTAACTGTTCAGTGTATAATAGTGGTTTGTTTGACCTTCACTTGAATTGTAGAGTACATTGAAGAGCTATGATTTGGCATTCACTGTTTTATCACTGATTTGTGTGTTGTGATGTGCATGTGTGTACATGAGCTTGTTAGCTGGCAGAAGTCAAAGGATGTCTTCTATCATTTTCCACCCTATTCGTTTAAGTCAGGGTCTCTCAGTGAACCCAGAGTTTGCTGCCATTTAGTGAGTCTTGCTGACAAACGAGCCCAGAGACTTTTTTGGCTCCACCCATACCCCTTGCACCTGGTTGACAAATGCGTGGCCGTGCTTACGTCTTTAAATGGGTGTTTTAAATCTGAACATGGGTCCTCATTTTTATGCAGCAAGTTCTTTTACCCACTGACTCATCTCTCTGTAACCCTCTCTATCATTCAGAGATCTGTCTGCCTCAATCTCCTTGTTGGGATTAGAGGAGTGCATTACCACACCTGACCCTTTGGTGCTTCTTGAGGTGTGTTGTGACTAAGCAGGCCAATGAGGCAGAGCTTCCTTCCTTCTACAAAACAGCTGCTGAGTCCCTGCTCCCAACTAGATCCTAATAATGTGACAGTGTCACTGTCGAAGTTCAACAGTAGATAGCAGTACAATATTTAGGGTATCAGTTTGTTCCTAAATTTGACCTTGTACATTACATTGCTTATATATTGATTTATAATCAGCAAAATATTAGGTTTGTAGCTGCATTCATAGCTATTAGAAAATAATTTTGGGGCTAGGGAATGTAGCTGAATGGTAGCATAAATGTCTGTCCTGTTGGGCTAAATGTTATTTCAACATCGACACTGCTGAGAAAAGAAAATCAATATCATGCCTTATGAATTAGGATTTCACATTAGTATTGCCTAAAATTAGCAGTTCCACTTCCAGTTTAATATCATGCCGTGTTCACCACTTAAATTTAAATTCATCTTTTTAAAAACAACATAAGGAAAATAGATTTGAAAAATAAATGAGTCATTTTGACCTCTTCCAAAATTTAGTCATTGAAAAGTCAAAAGGTAGGTGCTAGAGTGATGACTGTTTTGAACTAGCAAGAATGATTTTTTTGACAGTTACTTTCATTTGTTTCTCAACAATAGATACAATTTATCTCTTTAGAGTGTTCTGAAATGCTCTTTAGATGCCACTCTTTGTTATGGCTTATACACTGAAGTTCAGTGACATGTGCTGGGCATGACTTTCTCTTTATATGGACTTTGAGTAAAAACCCGTAAGGTTATGTCGCAGAGATGGAGATGGTCACAGTAATGGTTTCTGTCTGTGTCAATGCTTCTAACACTGTTTTCACGAAGAACTCCCATCTGGCTTAAGTTTAGAGAGTCAATGTGTAGTTTAAGAGGAGAAAAAAAATGGCATTTGTTTCTGTTTCTAGGATAATTGAGGGTGTGTGTGTGCTTGTTAACTGATAGGCTTCTCACTATAAAGGTTGATTACATACAGGCTTCCTCTTTGTCAGCGATTGTAGTGTCTACACACTGGGCTCTTGTATCTCTCTCCCCTTGAAGTGATTCTGACTTGCAGTTTTCTTCCAGGAAACTTTTCTAATACTGTCTCATTTGGATTTTAAGCAAGAATCATATATATATATATATATATATTCAGACGTTTTTCTGAATAATTCTTTGGTTTCATGCTGTGCTCTTTGAGTTGCCTTGGTTCTGATTCTTCTCCCCCCCCC